>JBCNYH010000022.1:3168490-3182834 GCA_039654325.1 Tandanus tandanus | reverse complement strand
ATATATATATATATATATATATAATAAAAAACAATTATGGATACATTTAATTAAAAAAGGTTACATCATGAGCAAGCCTGAAAAATAGTTCATTTAGAATAAAACAAAAATATAATCCAAGATTATATTGACATTGAGATCCAATCATTTTTTGTGTCTTAATCGTAAACCAAAAAGCCTGCTCTGAGTTTGCACATGAACATAATTAAAAACATGTAATTAGCCTTTTTACAAGGAGACATTTATTTAGCTTTTATTTTATTTATTTATTTATTTATTTATTTATTTATTTATTTATTGTCAGCGATAAAGCTGTTCCTTTTCCAACACTGGAAAGTCTTCATGACAAAAAGCTTGGTGTTTCTTTTCTTTTTTATAAAACTTTAAGAGAGAAAACAAGGTTGGCAAAGGACTGTGCCTAGTATGAGTGTTGCTGTGATGATAACAGGTAATAAATAATTTCATGGACATTTCGCAACATTAAAAATACAGCATTTCAGAATCCTATTTATATGCCCAAAGATAAAAATAATAATACTAAAAAAAAATTAAAACAGAGAAGCATTTCCAGCAGAAAAGTGCTAAATGTGAGTGCTCCAGTGCAAAAAAGACATGTGTGTTAGCAGGTTAGAGTAAGCATACCAGAATTAGCACATTAGCAGTAGCATAGTGTGTGTTTCTGCACACTCAGGAGAACTGAATGAAAGCATAATCATATGAAAGCATAAATTTCCATTGTAAAATGCTTTCTCATTATCTGATGCGGTCGGGGGGGGGGAGCAGATTCCGGTCTTCTGTATTAAACCTTCTGTTGCACTCTTGTTCATTGCGTAATGGTTCTCTTACGTTGGAGATTATCTTAACAGCCTCAGGATAATTAGATCTTAGGGCAATGCATGTTTAGCTAAAGCTCGATATTTACTTTGGAGTCTCAGTGGACCCATGAAGTGGAGGCTCAGATCTTGAAGAAAGTGGAAAATGAAAGAAGATGGAAGCAGAATCACATCTGAGATGCAGAGGCCGGATGTCTTTGACAGCTGCTATTTGTGAACTAATCACTTAATAGGATTCAGGCACACAATGTGACGTCATACATTTCTCTTGCATTCTTCGTCTTTTTTTCTACCCTCTCACTGAAAAAAAACTGTTCTCAGGTTCTCGACCGATGAAACAAACACACCCTTGGATTCGATCGTGCCGTTTATCCTGCAGTCACTGGTACGTGACACTGACTGCAAGCAGACTGCCCATGGATCTTGCCCTGGGTGTCTGCCTTGTTTCTCTCCTTAAAGTGGCACGATCCTAGAGGAACGGGAATCCTGAAATCCTGGATGTAAATTAGGAAGACACTGTTTCATTGCTAAGGAATGTCTCAGTCAATCCATTTGCCCATCTGTACTATATCACTCAATCAGGAGTTGTTAGGCTTCACGAGAGCAGGTATAGTGAGGAAGTTGACACTGTTCACTTATACGCACATGTGTATGACAGAGGACATGTATAAACTTTAAAACAGGGAAGACATGAGACAAACCACATATATTGTATGTGCATATGCACATACAAAATAGCCTTACACCTGGAAAAGCATGAAAGCAAAAGATCTTCTTTTGTCAGTGGAACCAGAGGTAGCCAGTATCTTTACTGAGACAGATGGTGTTATGATCTGTAAATTTGGGTAGTGAAAATTAAGTGTGTTTGGCCATAGAGCAGACTGCACTATGGGAACTGACTTTCCTCCCACTTCCAATTTAAAGCCTACACAGATGTTTTCATGTTTCTTGCCCTTCAAGTGTGGTCCAGCCAGCAAATGCCCATTTTGTTCAGGCACATCTGCTCTTGGCAAATGGTTAAAGGTGCATTCTTGAGGGGGTTTATGTAATTTTTTTCATTTTAAGTTCATTTTAAGGCATGAACACGTGTTGGTGAAATGTTTCTAGCGTTTCATATGCATTCTTGAGATTGACAGCACCGATGATCTTGGTGCTTCTTTTGATACTGCAAGAGTAGATTATTGTACTGCGTTAGTGACTGGATGTTCTAATTGGTTCATAAACAAGCTCCAGTCAGTTCAGAATGCGGCAGGAAGAGTCCTTACTAGAACCTGAAGAAATAACCAGAGGAGCTCATCACCCCTATTTTATCCACACTACACTGGCCTCCAATTAAATTTCTCATTGAATATAAAATACTAATTTTAACCTATAAAGCACTGAATGGTCATGTGCCACATTATATTAAACTTCTTGTCATTTATAATTCACATTTATAATCTTGTGTCACAGGGTGCCCTCATGTCTGTCTTACTTCTGCTTCTCTCCTTTTAGTTATGCTGTCATAGTCTGTCATTCCGAAATCCCTGCTTGCACTCAGCACTGATAAACGTTCTTTTTTAACCATTACACTGTTATGAGCACACCTAACAACCTCTTGCTTACTCTATAAAGTCCAATATAAAGTTCTGAGTGACTTTGACAGGAGCCAAATTGTAATAGCTAGATGTCTGGCTCAGAGCATCTCCAAAGTGGCAGGTCTTGTAGGCTGTTCGTGGGATGCAATAGATAGTACCTACTAAAAATGGTCCAAAGAAGGACAACCAGTGGTCCAGTGACAGGCTCATGGGCACGCAAGGCTCTCTGATGCGTTATCTCTTATTTCGTATATAAAATCACGACAGATGCATAAGCTCCATGCGCCCACACAAGCAGTTGCTTGCTAACTTTACAGAAACATAAAGAAAAGAAAACTAAAGTGAGATTTTTAGAGTAAATCTGAACATATTTTAACTATGACAGAGGCAGGTCAGCTCTGTGCGCTCCAGTAGAGCATAAGCGCTGTGTAGCCAATGGCATTTTTAAGCCTATTTTTCAGAGCTTAGTACTTAGTGGAAACTTAAGAAACCCACCCTGCATGAAGGTATGTTTTTACTCTTATTTAAAGTTTTAGTATATTCTATACAGAAATACAAGAAAAACAAACTTAAACAAGATTTTTATAATTTATTTTTCCTTTTTTAAAGTGGGACAATGATGATGCTGCCTGATCCAAGTAACAATGACAAACCTTTGGTGTAATTTTCATTCAGGCATTATCCACTCCGGATGATGGTTTTTTTTGTTTGTTTGTTTGTTTTTAATTGAGATAGTAGACCAATCAAATTGTGCGATTTCCGTGTAGTATATACTAATAAATATGCCATATGCAATAAATATCCATCACCTGGCAAAATTTATTATGTATATTCTCAGCTTTAAATATTTTATTCATTTTTTATGTTGTGTGCCTTGAGTCAAATCTTGTTCAAATGTTTTAGGCATTTGCTCACCTTTTCCTCACCCTTGCTTTCATGTCAAGTATGAAGGTGTAATTTCCATTCAGCATTTATCATGGCCTAATCATAGTTAATCAAATCTGATGCAAAACTGACCCCATAACAACACTATGACGTAGATAGCAAGTGCAGCTTTTATATTAAACTCTCCTTTCTTAAAACTGAAGTCAGATTGAAGTGTTCACTCCGGTCCCATCCAAGTAAACAGAACTTAGTGCTGACACCCCCTCATCAGCTGCAATTAGAATTTTATGTTCTACTTTTTTCCTAAAAAAAAAAAAAAAACCTTTCCTTTTCATGTGTGAGATTGTATCTGTTAATCTTTTTTCTGAGGTACTGCCAAAAGTTGATGCACTACAAACTCTTTTTATCCATCTCCTTGCTGTTTGCTCATCAAAGTAGACAAGGAGGACCAGATGTTATTTGTTGAGTCTCAGTGCTCCTGCCAAGTCTGCTGGTAGTGTGAGTTGCTGCTTTAAAGAAAAGGGTAAAACTGCCAGTACTTTTGGACAAGAAGGTGCTCCTCTGATGTGCGTGGAATTTGGCATTCAGAATGAAATGTGTACCTGTTTAAAAGAACAAAAGAACTTCTATGTGTGTGTCCTCTGGTTTACTTACTTTATTTCTCTTTCTTCCTGTTTCTTATGTTGCTCAATAAAATTGTAATGCAGGAAGATGCATTGGGAAGCATGAAGATGTACAGGACTAAATCAAATCAAGACTTGTGTCCACTTGACACAGCACACACTGCATGATATTTTCCCTTTTTTACCATTTACTGCGGTCATAGCTAACTAATTTCATCTATTGATGCTATATTTGTTGATGAAGTTTACCTTTTCCTTGTACAGGGTGACCCTCCTACATTTGAAAAGTAAATTAAAAAAGGTTAAAGATAATTTGCACACATGAAACTTGGTGAGGTGGGAGAAGCAATGCTTAGGTCTGTTACCTTAGTAGCCCAACCCCAAGCGTCCTCAGTTATCAACTTGGCGTGGTCGGGAGCACTGTGCGTTCGCTGTTGATGACACTGTGTGTTCGAGGACGTTTCAGTATTCCATGGAACCAAAAGGTTCCAGATCAGAAACCATGTGACAGTGGGTTTAGAATTCCGGGCGACAGGCTCAGCTTTGAAAGGAAATCTGGTTTCAGCAAGATGGAGCTACGGCACACACATGATGTGATTGCTGATAGAAGAAGCAAGATGAATTCTAAAGTGTACAGAGCTACACTATCCTCTCAGATTCAGTCAAATGCCAAAATTATGGGATGCTGCTGCACAGTACAGATGAATAACAATCAAATATATGCTGTATATATACAATAATCCCCGTATGTCGACAGTGGCCATTGCATATCATTGTTAATACGGTTTACACTGTACCATATCCAATGTATGATTCATTGACATGTTCCACAATCATAGGATGCCCACTGTTTTTTGTTACAGTAGTGTGTATTGTACACTTAACAAAATGAAGATAAATCAGAAACCAAGTACTATTCAAGTATTTATTTCATGTTATATTGAATCATATTGATGAGAATAAGTAAACAAACAAGTAATAACAAAAATAACAAAAAAAGTCAATATTTAATGTGGCCACCCTTTACTTTGATTACAGCTTTTAACCTTTCAGGCATATTGTTCACATTTTTTAATTGCTAAACCATTCCATATGGTTTGAAGTTCATTCATGCTATGCAAAAGTAAAAAAAAGAAAATTTGTGACACCTTTAAATTTTTCTGAAAAATTGGTATTTTTGTGTTTTTGTTTATTAGCCATAATTTTACCTCAATATACTTGTCGGAATGATTTTTTGGTTCTCGTTGCCTACAATAGCATGGTTCAATTGTACATTTTCACCAAAATATTATAGAGAAGTAATTTTTAACTTTTTTTTATTAGGAGCCCTTTTAGACAAAAGTGGTGGTGTATAATCTTCACTGCACACCACTTTATGTCTTTTGTATCTTTTGAGTAATGTGTATACATGTATACCACAAACTCTTCCTCTGCTTGAAATTTTGGGTGCCTGGCACGACTTTCTTGATGACTTTCTACATCACGTTTGGGAATACGTGACTTTTCTTCATAAAGCCATATCATCTGATTTGACACAATATTTTATATTTATTTATTTACCTGTTGAAGGTGAGAAGCTATCATGTAAAAATAAACCATTTTAATAAACCATCGTATGTGATAATGCTGGGTGTTAGGAGAAGACGCAGATGCAGCAATCTGTTGGAACAGAGTTTATAAGAAAAGGATAAAACACGAAATAAATAAAAAAACAGCTCACAAACCTCCGCTCAGGCTCATGCATAACAAACAAAAAAACACTTAAATCAAGACAGGCATTAGCAGTTCTGCTTAATTCCAGTTTCACAGAAATACATTTTTGAAATAGGGAACCCTTAACCGAGCGACAAAAATGTATTTGCTCCCATTTATTTCGTAAACACATTTAAATGAATAATTTTTCACTCATCATGATTCAGATATCTGGTAACAGTACAAACAGCAAAGAGTGATGTGCAGTGCGTTACCATCTGAAAAGAAAAGTTTAATCGGTAGGTTTAATCGTTTTTTGTGTTCTATATACCTTTTTGTACACCCAGTCTATGTGCTCCACATTCTTTTTTTGTTCTTTCTTCCTACACGTTCTGAGGTATGCTTAAAAACATTTACAAAAATTAACAGAACTCAGGTTTTACAGGAAAACTTTGTCATAAAGGGGTGGATGATCAAGGTAACCTGATGAAGACCTCTGAAGAGAATGTGGTGATTGTGGTGGCGAAAACATGTATGTGTGAAAAGGATTTTACTGAAGACAGAAAGACTCCCAAACAAGAAGCAGCAAAAGTCTGGCAAAGCATCTTAAGGGAGTAAGCTCAGCATATTGTAATGTCCATTGGCTCTACTTTTCAGACAGTCATTAACTGCAAAGGATTTGCATCCACTCACTCATTATCCGTACTGCTGACGGTACACTCTGAACAGCTCCATTGCCAGTCCACCACACTCACATTTACAACTAGGGGCAATTTGAAATTGCCACTAAGCCTACCGTACATGACGTTTCTGTATCAAGTTTGCATGTTCTTTCCTTGCCAGTGTGGGTTTGCTCCAGGTATTCTGGTTTTCTTCTACATCACAAAGACATGCACATTGGGCTAATTGGATACTCTCAATTGTCTCTAGGTGGGAATGAACATGGTTCAAGTTGTACCCTGCCATCTCCTGGCATCTTCTGGGATTCGCTTCAGCCTTTCTGTGACCTTAATAAACGATAAAATGTTTCAGTAAATGAAATTACATGAAATACAAAAATCTTTTGTGCTGGTATACAAAGAGGTATACGCATGATGGTTAGCATGTCTGACTCACAGCAAGGAGGAGTCCTGGGCTCGGGCGTTTCTGAGTGGAGTTTGCATGTTCTTGTGCTTGTGTGGGTTTCTTCCGGGTACTCCGGTTTCCTCCCACAGTCCAACAACATGCACTTTAGGCTAATTGGCTGTTCCAAATTGCCTATTGTTGTGACAAAGTGAATGGCTGTGTGTGTGTATGTGTGTGTTGGCCCTGGTGAACCTGTTCAGGGTGTATCCTGCATTCACCCCATGGTAGCTGAGATGGTACTTTTGCCTCCTCACACCCCTAATAGGATTAAGCTGCTTAGCAAATGAGTGAGATGAGTATATGGGTGGTATACATAGATAAATTACAGAAATTGTGTTACTATCCATATAGTCACAGACCCGACTGATTACTAATTCTAAAGCTGTTTTTTTTCTAGGAACTATTAATGATTTCCCAGATTTTCCTATTTCCCAGTCCTGAATATTCCCACAATTTTGTCTGAGGTTTGATGATGGATTTGTCTGTTTTAATCCTGTCTGCAAGTGTTTGATCTCTGTCTGCTACTGATTAATAATATTGATATAGAGCTACTAAAAAATAATAATAATAAATATGTCCCACTTGCATCCTCTGTCTCACTCCCATGCCAGTACTTCATAGCCTCTCTGCACAGTTGTAAATTTTTTATTTTTTTCCCCCCAGATTCATGCTAGTCCAATATGGCATGCACTGCATAAGATAATTTGTACAAAAGGTATTCTCCTGTGGGTATCAAAAGCAGTGTACATGTTCAAAAGCATCATGCTGTTGTGAAGTAATTTGTATTTGCTACATTAAATTGCTTGTCCATGTTCCTTTCAGACTGTAGTTGATTTTGGATTGTGTATTTATGAATCAAACATGAGCCAATTTTTGTACTTGTGTTCAGCTTCATTTGAACACATGGCAAAAACAGTTATGAAAGGTTATGTGGGACGATAACGGCTTGCTCTGGTCTCTTTTTTTTGTTTGTTTGTTTTTACTCGAGCAGAAAATGTGACCTTAGTGACTGAATGTCATGCGAGAATATTTAAAAGAAAGAAAGAAAAGAAAAACATTCTCAACAGTTTACACCAAATGGTGCAACACTGTTCCTTACAGAATGGGGATCGCCACCTCTAGACTGTTATGTTGTATTTGTTTGTTTTTTTACAATTTTTTTAAGTATTACTGGGGTATATTGTGGAATAGCAGTAGAGTGGGTTGCACTGGCACTGTCTTGAATCTTACCAAAAGCCCTTCTGTGTGGAGTTTGCATGTTCTTCCTATGCTTGTATGGGTTTTCTCTGGGTACTCTGGCTTCCTGCTACAGTTCAAAGACATGGTTAGTGGCCTACTCTAAATCGCCTATAGGTGTGAATGTGAGTGTAGTTTACATTTACATCATTTGGCAGACGCTCTTATCCAGAGCGACTTACAATTATCATTTATATACAACTGAGCAATTGAGAGTTAAGGGCCTTGCTCAAGGGCCCAACACTGGTGACAGTGGGGATTGAACCGCAGACCTTCGGATCAGTAACCCATCGCCTTAACCACTAAGCCACCACTGCCCCTTTGATAATAATTGATAATGTTTGTGTTGACGCTACGATAGTGCACTAAGCACTAACCAGGGCCCACCCTGCTTATTTAGGTTAGAGTTAGTATTGTTGCATCAAGTCTTATTCCTAAAAAAGGGGCAAGCCAGATTATTATAACATGTCCTAACATTTTTTTTACTTTTCATAAACATATCAATAAATGTATATTTACAAATCGGGCTGCTCACCCAGTTTCACACACTGACAGTTTTTATTTGTGGACCTAGGTAGCCCCACTAGGCTGCATGCCATGTTAATACCTGTCAGGTAGACAGTGTGCACATACACAAGTAACTATGTTTTCCTCTCCAAAGTTTATCCTGGCACTGACCATTCTGTTTTCAGTATGCCTGGGACCACAGTGTTTTTAGGGTTTCCCCCCCCCAAAGTCAATGACCCACAGGGGTTTTGGCTGTAATAAACCATCACCTTTTCAAAGGTTTCCCCTGAGTCCACAGCACAGATTTTCCTCTTGCAAGAAAGACACACCAGAGCCTTGTGTCCTATTTTATGATGCAAGCAAACCAGCTGAACAAACAGCCTCCTCGTCTGCTTTATAATCAGACTTGTACGACTGTGTAGCCTTTATTTTGGTGTTTTCAGGAGCTTAACTGGCATGAAAAACAAAAACACATTCTGACCCAGAAGTGTCTAAATATCACAGACAAAAAGTCTCCATTCCTAGAAGTTTTCTGTGCTCTTTACATGAATCCATTAAAGTGTTGGGAAGCCCTTCTTTGGACAGTGCTGTCTTTTAAATTTTAATGGGTCTGAGAGTCATGCTGTCTTGCCCAGTGTTGTGGAAACGCTGTCGTTTGAAGTGTTAAAAGTTTGAAGTATACAAAGTATTAAAGTATACAAAAAGAATGGAGGCATTTGAAAGCTAAGCACTGGAAAATAGCCATTAATTTACTAAAGCCACCAAAACAAGGTCCACAGGCAAAGAACATACTGGAAGTTGTGTGGCCTTGTATGAGCATCATTAATCATATTTGACAATCAATAAACTGACTCTAAAATTTTAGTATACAGCTTTTTTTATTTTCACCTAAAAAAATTGCTCTCATTCTAGAGACCATGCTGAGCTTTGTGGATGACATTCTCTCTGGGGCCAAATCTCCATGTGTGATGCTGGGTGAAATCCCAGATCCACTCAGTTCCATCTCCCTGATTGTACGATGCCTGGAGCCTGATACCACGTATATGTGAGTGATTTCTTTTTTTATTTAAATTTTTTATGTCAATTCACAGTGGTGGGAGCTGGGTGGGTTTTTCAATAAAATGAAAATAGCTTTTCTTTAATACCTTCATTTTTTTTTATAGTTTAATTGAAATTTTTATTTTTATTATTATTATTTTTTTAATCTACAAACAGGTGTAAATAATTATGTTAGCAATTTAGTACCATTCGCCCCATTCAAAAATTAAAGATTTTACACTAATGGTAACGTGTCGGTTATGTGCTCAGCTTAAATTGCCAAAGAAATAAGTAAAATTTAACAGAAAAATATACAAATACTGACTTTGGAATTTTGAATAATTTTTAAGTATTACCTCTGCTTTAAAAATAATACTGTTACAAAATTTGAAGATGTGAGCATGTGAGTGTACTAGTGCACATGTAAAAACATGTGAGCATGTGTGTAAAACATGGGCAAGTATGTTTATTTTGTGTAGTGAGGCAGAAGGATAGTTTAAATCAGGCCACAGTTAAAATTTTCAGACAACTGGGGAAGCGTTTCAAGCTTTGGAATAGCTTAAAAGAGTATTGGAAGCAGAGCTTAATGGTGATAGCAGAACCAGGAATTGGAAGCTGAGCGTGCTTTTGAAGTCCAGAATGAAGGGCCAATGAAGGAGTGCAAGCTTTCCTATACAGATGTTACCAGAGTTGCTGTCTCCACCAACATCATGCAGCAACACTTCAACAGCAACAAACACACAAAGCTGTGGTTTTACTTGTGTGTGTCAAGCTTTTTGATTGCAATATTTGGAAATATATACTGGGTAAAATGGATAAGGAGACTCTGTTCCTTCTCTCCTGCTTAGCAAAATCCTAATAAGTCATTCAAATAGTGTTTTGAGAAAATAATGGAAAAGGAAATTCATTTCTCAAAAAGCATTTTTCTTAATGCTTAAATCATGCATAAATCATGCATCTAGTTTTCACCATAATCAGATCAGGTTACTACTAGACCTATTAGTTATTAATTAATTAAGTAATTATTGCCATGCAATAATTTACAAGAACTCAGTAAGTAAACAAAAGATATTTTTTTGCTTAATGCAATTTTAATCTTGGGGCTCTTACTTACTGCTTCTTGTAACAATTTTCACAGGAAGGTCACACATTTTGGCATTTACTCATTCATAGGCCTACTTTGTCTGGTTTGATCATCACAGAGAAAACATGACCAGAACAACAAATTTGAATCGCCTAGGGACTCTGTTTTTTTTTTTTTTTTTTTTTTAACAACCTTACAAGGTTTTGCCAGTAGTCTGTCACATAATTTCTCAGTAGGGGGCTAAATTTTGAGTTGGTTAACCCTTCCCTTAGGAAATTGTCTACTTTTAATTTCTGATGGTTTCCAGGTTGTCCATCACCTCGAGACAGCTTAAACTTCACAATATCCACATCTAAAGCCTAGGCATTTTTGCTTACAAGATAATATGCAACAAAAATGAACATTTAAAGGAGTATCTATTACTTATTTTAGTATTATCTTTGGAGCATTAAAACAGTTCAAGTAATTTTAAAGGGGAATTAAACCCAAACTTAATAAAATCTTGATTATATAGTTTATATATATTAAAAGAAAAACATATGCAAGAATCATATAGCACAGAATAGAGCACTCATCCTAAAACCAGTCTTCACTTATGACCTAGGCCATCTGTTATTGGTCTTAGTATAATCAGATGGCAGCCTCTGTAAAACCCCAAATGCTAAGCTTGGTCATCTCCTAGAAGCAAATAATGTTGAGACAACTTGCACTCCTCAAGAAACAGTTTTCATCATGGTCTTACTGCACTTAAACAAATGCCCTCCACCTTCAGAGAACAGGCGGAGAAAATTCCCTTGTACAAATGTTGGTTAGTGAAGTCTGCTCCACTCAGGTGGAAGCTGATGACAGACTTCTTTTTCATGCCCAGCAGGCAGCACAAAGCCATCAGACCATAATCATTCAAAGTCCTGACACAGATGTGGAAGTGCTTGCCCTTTATCATTAAAACAGAATGCAGACACATTTGTATCTCATTGCTGATGCTAAACAATAGCCTTGCGTGATTGAGATCACCAGTCTAACCAGGCAATGGGGAGAGGACATGTGCAAGGTCTTTTCTGGCCTTCATCCTCACAGGAACTGATCCTACTCATGTGATCCATGGGAAAAGTAAGAAGGCAGCCCTGGAATTAACAGAGAAAAATCCTCTGGCACTGCAAGCAGTGCACAATTTGGAAGTCGGTTGATGTGAATGAAGAACTTCACAAACACAGTGAACACTTCACCACATTGCTGTATGGTGTTGACTCTCAGAATGCCAGTGAAGCAAGGTACATATTATTTTGTACCCGAAGCTACCAATCCCAAAAAAGCTCCCACCAACCCAGAATGCACTGAGACAGCTGAAAGAACAAGCAAACTACAGGCAGCACTTTGGAAATGTGCTTTGGAGCCTGAGTCTGACATTCCCAGTACTAATGGTCATGGCTGGAGTGTAGCTGATGATATACTGGTGCTTAACTGGACAGATAAAAAAAAAAACAATCCAAGCAATGCACCTGCAAAGAGTAGGTCTACCATGCACTGATGCATGTCAGTGTAGAGACTAATCAAACAAAACAAATCAGTAAATGGTGGATGATGACAATGACGATGATGATGATGAGGAAATTAAGAACTATATGGTGTGCGGCACGGTGGCATAGTGGTTGGCACATCTCCCTCACAGCAAAAAAGTCCTGGGTTCAAGTCCTGAGCTTGTCCTTGTAGAGTTTGCATGTTCTCCCTGTGCTTGTGTGGGTTTCCTGTGGGTACTCCGGTTTTCCCTCACAGTCCAAAGAGATGCCCCTTATTATATTATAGAGGGATAAATAAACAATTTATATGGATCCCATATAAAAAAAATTAGGACAGGAGCTGGTAACCATTCTAAAATAATGCAAATCAAAATTCACATGCAAATTGCTTTTCTAAAGGTTATTCCTATCAACAGTTAAAGATATAAGTGATTAATATGGAGTGATTATGGAAGTTAAAGATTGGAAAGTTGAAACAAACAAACAAACAAAAAAAAACAATCTGGTTGATCTACAAATGGTGAAAGTTATTGTTTCAGGGTAATGGCAGGCAGAAATGAAAAGTAGGTAAAATTTGGAGGTCTCACGTGATGAACTACAGGACAAAATCTCTGTGAATATGCAGTACTGTTTCTCCCACATAAATTGTAGGCTATAGAACAACATGGTAACTCCGTTTTGCATTTAAGCCCCAAGTTCCAGTCCAAGTTCAGCTATGCATTCCTCCCCGCAGCCGGCACAACACCATATCCTAAAATGTAATAATTTTGTTGTTCATGCAAACCCTCTATTTGATAAAAAAAAACAATCCATTATGCAAACACTACCATGGCACAACTTCCCTGATTGGCTTAGCAAATTATGAGGATCCTTTCCCAGTATTTCAGACAATTACTTAATGTTTTAATGGTGTCTACATCTCTGCCCTTCAGACCCACATGCACCAACACTGTCTGTGCTGTTACAGGTGCTAGTTGTTCATGTTGCCATCCACTAGATGGAGATATAATCCAGCCTAAAGTTAGCAACTAACAACTTCATCTAGCAGTGCGATGGTAATCCTGCTGCATCTAATTGTGGAACTAACCTACGTGTTGAAAGCTTTTCAGCTGCTGAGTGTTTATCTTATTCATACTCCGTTGTGCTCTGTCATCTTTAAGCTCAGAAATACAAAGAGGGGGCAATTTCATAATGTTCTGTAACAATCTGTACATTCGTTCCACTCCTTTCAGTTGTAATGATTTGTTTCATGTTTGTAGGTTCAGACTTTGGGCTGTGGACAATACAGGCAGGCGCTCCAGCCCCAGTGAGGTCACAATAAAAACTCCTTGTCCTGCAGTGGATGATGTGAAAGCACAAGGTAACCATCGCTTTCATCTTGAATAATATGCAAACTTTATTCATAGAGATCAACCTGACCTGATGGTCTTGGCCACAAATAAAGCAATTCCTTTTCTTATCTGGGACCACAGCACCTTTAGTTTATATGAGCAGCATGTAGAACAAAAGTTACTGCAGTTATACATAAAAATCTTCATAAATGTCTAATAAGCTGTACTTAAAAATCACTGAACCATCTTATGTGTTAAGTAACACTGACAGACAGTTAGCAGTCATACTAACATCTAAGTCCCGTATTATGACGTCAAACATTTTCATGCTTTTTTTAAGGCAGTATGTATTCATGTATGTATTTTATTATTGTATTATGTATTTCTGGATTAGATAACACACAGAATTATATCTTATTATCATTTATATGCCTAGAATTGATAGATCATACTTGCACCTTACATCTTAAAGAATCTGCCTACAACACAATATATAGAACAAGTATATTTGGTTAAGTTCTTTGGTTAAGTTCTCTCATTTGATCAACCATTAAACACACTGAGGAGGTAACCACTGTGTATGTGAAGTTAGACTTTTATTATGTGTAGTTTGTTTAATTAAGGCCTGAGCATAGTCCAATATATCAACTGAATATCAGCCAATCTTGTTTTAATCACCTTTTCAGTACCTCACTTTTAAGACCTTCCTATAATAACACATAAATAGTATTAATTCTGTTTTGCTGAGAGGCCTCCAGTTCCTAAATCCTGATTGAACTCCTGGCAACTGATCTGATCACTGTTTACTCACTTACTGCATGTGTTCCTATCATATCAGATAGCATACTGGATTTTTCAGTAGAGAGAGAGGGGTGTGGGTGGGGGGTAATATATAT
>JBCNYH010000022.1:3144723-3158882 GCA_039654325.1 Tandanus tandanus | reverse complement strand
CCGGAAGAACCCACAGGGAGCATGAGGAGAACATGCAAATTCCAGACAAAAAATGCCCTCCCTGAGCCCTGGACTTGAACCCATGACCTTTTTGCTGTAACGCAGATCTACTACCCCCCCCCCCACCTTCCCCTCCCCCCCCCCCCCCCTCCCCCCCAATCCGATACGTTTAAGAAGCAGTGAGCACTGACGACTGTTTCTAACTGTTTACAGTGAAATGTCTCATTGATTTCTAATTCTTTTTAAAATTAAAGGTTCTCCACACCTAATCATCTTGACATTTTGTTTTGTTTTATTTTGGACTCCTAAACCAGATATTACAAATGTATAAAATTATAGCATTGTGGCTGACAATTAGCAGCAGGAACAAAGACTGAAATTGCACTACAAGTATATTATGTATTATTAAATAAATAATGAAATCATTTTAAAATCATTAACGTTCTCTAAAGAAAAATAGGCAAGTATTGTATTTTATGTTGATTTTATTATTACTGATACACCAGTATAACTGTACAAAATGTTATATAAAGAGTATGCCATAGACATTAAGTTGTAAATAAATCTTTTTTTTTTCTCAAAGCATTCATGCATACACTACTCATTGAGTACCAATTAATTTAGGTTGTCTTAAGATTCATATCAAAGCATATGGCATAAAACAAGCTAAACAGATAACACTATCAGTACAATATTTGTGTATAACTTATAGGTAATCTAGATATGAAAAAAAAACAAAAACAGAACTTTTGCTTGACATAAACGCTTATCACAAATGTTAAAGTAGGTCAGATCTACACCTACACAAATATTTGGAGGTGGTGTTTGTATCCCATTTGTCCTGTTATGGTCCTTGTGCTTCAGACTTCCCCATTCTTCCCTTGTTCTCTTCAGCCTCAGGGTCGCGACACGTGCATTCATCAAGGTCACAGTCCACTCCAAACTGGATGACCTGTTTCACATTCAGATACACATTAAGGGTTGGCCAAATCTAAAACCTGCTAAGAAGTACATTATATTTTGTCTATGGCCCTCACTGTTTCTCACAGGGATGGAATGTTTAAAATGTGTAAAACGGAAAAAGGATATGTGATCAGAAATAGTTTGGCTGCTGCTGTGTATTACACGGTGTAAGCATCTTCAGTGGAATAAGTATTGATATCTAAAACTGCAGTGTGACAATTAGTTACCTGGTAATGGCCATGCTTTTTGACCATTAACGGGTGCTACAGGTCCATATATGAATAGATCATTCAGATTAAACAGATATGTCCTAAATAGTATGAATACCGATACTGTTTTTCTTTTTGTTTTGTTTTGCTTTTTGAGGGTGAAGGGCCCTGCACTGGCAGTTTGGAAGTGCTGGTACTTGAACTCATGACCCTATAGTCAGTAGTCCAACATCCCAGCCACTGAACTGCTACTACTCAGCTGTTAACATCCACCTATAAACATCTTTCAGAATGTTCCTAGATTCTAACACATAAATTAGTCTGGACACACACATGCACACCGCTGGTCTGAACCAAGTGTACAAAATGGCATCTTTATTTGATAACTAGCAAAAGCGCTAGAATGATCTAAATTTTTTTAAATCCTAAAAGTAGATAAAGAGAAACAAATTAAACAAATTAGAATGTGAAACTCTTATAGATAAATCATAGAGGAGAAAAAGTTACCATATTAAATGGCATCAGATTCTTTTGCACTGCACCCCCCCCCCCCCCAAAATGTATCACTTTATCCTTCATAAGGGACACAGACACATTTTAGCTGACTCTAACTGAAGTATGGTTACACCCCGAACAGCTCATCTTTGCAGGGCCACATTATTTTAATCATATATCATATTTTATTGAATTGCAAAATGTCAAAGGACACAGAGTCAAATGGCAAATCGTGTTATAAAAGAAGTGAATTGAACCGCATTAGTATCTACTTTATATGTATAAATCTCAACATGTATCGGCAGGATTTTATGCATTGTGCTGCTGTTACATGGAAAAAGAACTGCATAAATGATGTGTACTGATGTTCCTATTAAAGTGGGCAGTAATTATAATTTGCTAATTAAAATACAATAACTGTAAAAAATGTATAGCATGTCTATAATCACCGTAAAAGACACATTAAGCCTAATAAATATTAATTTTAAACCCAGCACGAGGTCAGTACAAGGAAATTCCAGACTTAGGCTTTGATGTATTGCATCGCAGACAAGGTATGAAATTTCAAGGTCTGGAATTTCTGAAAGCTCCACTGGGGATATGCAACCCTCTTTAGGCACCTGCACATGTCCCACTGATAGCTCCACTTTCAAAACCTGCTAACTTGTGTTATAAATTGTAGTAAAAGAAGCGGAACTCTGTCAGATAATTTCTATGACTATAAAAAATCAGATTTTTCTTAAAAACTGACCAACTTGACATAGCAGGTTTTGCAAGTGGACTCATATGAAGACTGCATTCATGAGTTGGTTTGCATTAACCATTTATGGTTAAAAAAGGGCATGTACAGGGCGGGATATGAAGCTGATTCAGGTGCGCGTACTTGTAGGCACTCTGTGATGTATAAAGGGAAGATTGCTTACAGGTTTGTGTACACAGGGTTTTATAGGTCTAAATATTTTTGCCGTTTATAAATTCAGGGTTTTGGGTGCAAGTACACTTTTAGTAAGGATCCTACTCACAGTTTTATAAATGAGACCACTGGTTCTTCCTGGGGTCAGATCATGCATACTCTGGTGGCCATATAATAACACCATATCCTACAATTGATAATAGTATGTGCTTTTTAAAACCTTCTCAATACAAGTTAGTTAGATAGCCAGTTCAATCTTATTATTCAGTTTTTATACATATTTTGATTTAGACAACAATGGGTTTATTTAACCTGTACAGATACTTACTACTTTTTTCAAGTCAGTGTTTGTTGATGACTGCCGTGTATATATTTTTTCTGTTCCCTCTCAACTTTGAACCATTTTCCTTTCATCTTTTTTTTTAACCCAACCACCCAATAACCCAGATCTTCACCAGGTGGGCCATCACTGCCCCATTACACAGTACACAAGTATGTGGACACATGACAATCACTATTTTTTTTTTTAACATCTAATTACAGATTTAATCTCCCTTTTCCTTGAGAGTCCTGGGGCACAGTCAGCATTACAGTTTCTCTCTAAGGTGTTTAGTGAAGTTAAGGTCATGACCCTGTGCTTCATTTTTCTTGCTTTGTGCCAGTTTGGGGAAGTACCACCTATGGGTGTCATAGTAGGGTGTCTACATACCTTTGCTATACATCATATACACTGATCAGATATCAGAGGTGAGGCTAGGCTGCCCTACAGCAAGCTGTAATGCACTCTCTGTAATGAAATCTTTCTTCCATTGCAAGCAATTGAATTGTTTCTGCAGTTTTTACTACAGTGAGTCTTTTTGGGATCAGACTAGACACATTAGCATTCGCTCCTTACATGCATCAGTGAGTCTTGAGCTTTTTAAATTGACCAATTTACTGGCTCTCCTTTCTTGGAATACATTTGGTATGTGCTTACACTGTATACCCCACAAGGCTTGCTGTTTTGGAAATGAATAAACTGTTTAACCATCACAATGTTACCCGAGTCAAAGTTACCCAGATCCTTATGCTTGCTGACTCTGCATCCAACACATCAAATTCAAGAAGTGATGATTACTTTCTTCCTAAAAGATCCCACTACTTGGCAGGTTCCACTGTAATGAATTAATCAATGTTTTTTAATTTACCTGTCACAGGTCAAAATGCTTTTAATGTTATGACTGATCTATGTATAATGCAGTACACATTCAAAGCTGAGGAACAACAGCAGTCTACTTTGTACATAATAGAGCAAAGTGCAACATAAAAGTGGTGTATTTAAAGATACAGTAATGCTTAAAAGCTGTTTAATATTCATTAATTAATTATATGCCCCACATATCGATTAAATGATTAAAGATGATTCTAATTACACATTTGCTGTGGTCTCATCAGGGTTATGATTTTATGAAGCCAAGGGGCAGTGAACATCATGTGTACATACTTTTGCATACATACATATGCAGTTCTATTAAACTTAGTGTGCTATGGTGTACAGTGAGGTCCACTTAGCAAGCAGCACAGATCTTCTGTATAACGCCCATTAGGAAGTGTTGCTTTTCATAGAACACCAACTCACAATTGACAAATGGATTTGGTTTCCATTTGTCATGAAGATGACATTCATCATCCAGTGAACCAGTCTCTGCTTACATAAAGAACCATATGTATTTTTTCTGTAGTAGACGATCAGCTGGTCTGCAGATAAATAGCAACTCTTTGATCTAACTAATACTGTTGGGAAATTCCACCAAATAATCTTGGCCACAATCTTCCAGATTGCTTCTAGGTCAACTTAAATTAGTAATATAAACTAACTCAAAATTTAACCACAGGATCACAGATACAACCATTTTAGCTTGGCATCTTGCCTAAGCTAGTCAGGAGGGGCCTTAATGGACTCCAGCATAAGGGGTAATACCAGGTTGGGGTCATACGGAGAAATATTGAATTGGACAATACACAAAAGGGGGAGAAAACTATAGTAGACAGTAAGAGAAGTTACTGTTGTACATCCCTTACCAATAAGTTGATCTCACTGAGCGTAAATGTGGATAGGTGAATGTGAGGAAGTTCTGTGCAAGTTGGAGAAAGCCACTCTGCTTCTTGGCACTCTAATGTTGGTGTAGTTGACCATCAAAACATTGTCTGAGTGAACCAAAACATGGCAAGGTCTCACAGAAAAAAAATAAAGAGAGCCAGATGGACTACCCACAATTCCAATTGGTAGATGTGTACCCTACATGCCCCCTTGCATTTCTCCATAGCATTTATAGAAAACATCCATGCTGACTACTTTTTCCCAAAGCGACATTCTCAAATCCTTTGATTAGAAAAGCTTTGTGTCCCTAGCAAGGTGAAGCCAGTGCCCCTTAACAGGCTAAATATTATTGACAGGCATGAAATTTCTCACATGGTGTGACGGTGGCAAACATTCTCATTTACTCTGGCACACTGAAAAACAGACTTAGCCCTAGGCAGAGAGAAGTAGGGTTGTGTGTTGTATAGAATTGTTCTTTCTACTTTAGTGGCTGCTATGACCAGTCTAGAGCGTATAAGTTGTGTCTGACACTGCTGAACATGTTTTTCAAATGAAAGGTTATTATCAACATCCAAATGGATATATAGCATAGCACATATTGATATAGCATCATTGTGTTCCTTAATAATGCCTAGAGGCTGAGATTTCAGCAATTAAATTAAGTTTACTACAGGACACACTGTGCCACATGAATCTAATAAACTTGGGTATGACAACATGTTTAATGTATATCAACTGTACAATATTAACACCTACTGAATTGTAGGCTTTGATACAAGTCAATATACAAAAAATAAGTGAATTTACTATCGTAGCCCCAGTAACACTGTGGGACGGTCACCTTAAATTTCTGATACAGACTTTTGTCCTAAGCTATCTTTGGTTGAAAACCATGGCAACAGTCATCTCATTGAAAAAGTAAAACTTTATTTATAAATTATAAAAAATAAATGAATAAAAGAGCTATGACTAGAGATATTGCTGTTTCTTTCATGCTTGTTAACTTTTTTTCTGGGACAAAAATCTATACCAGGAATAAAAGAGTACTATTAAGTACAATTGGGCTTTAAGGAGCTTTCTGTTGAAGAATATGAGCTGAGCCATTTCATGCTCTTAATCGAAGATAAATTGTGACTTTATTAATCCACCTTGGGAGAAATTCATTTTGACACAACAAATAGCACAATGATGCTCCTAAATGTACTAAATGTGGATTTGACAATATAAGAATTATTGGAAAGGAATAAAGTCAAACTTAACACTATGTATGATAGACTGCATCTGTGCATTATGAAAGTGCAGTGTGTCTCTGCAGTGAATGTGCAATGTGTATCAAGTAAGTAAAAGTGCAATGTGCAGGGTAACAGAGATAAATACTAGTATTTTAGCTTTTGATTTGAAGTATTTGATTTGTAAGGCATTGTAGTATGCTGCTAGGAGATCAGGTGGTGGTGTTAGCAGTCTGATGGCTGATAGTATGAAAGATCCCCTCAACTTTTTTGAGGCACGTGGCTGAATGAGTCTATGGTTGAACATTCTCCTGAGCTGCCTCAGCTTACCATAGAGAGGATGAGAGGGATTGTCCATGATTGCTGTCAGCTTCCCTCTTATCCTCCTCTTAGTCACTGTCTCCACCCTGTCCAGAGCCATTGCTACCAGAGCTGGACTTTCTCACCAGTCTGTTCAGTTTGTTTGCACCTGAGCTCCTGATGCCACAGCTCCCCTACAGCTAATCTGCAGATAAACTAAATTGGATTAATTGCTTTGCAGACTGTCACTAACAATATTGTGGCCAGTAAGCTGTTTACACGGCTGTGTCTGGATCAAATCAGGCATGTTTATGTTTATTATAATTATAATATTGCCAGTCAAGCACACTGTGTTGGATTCAATATTATTGCCAGACACTCCATTATTAGAATGGTCAATATGCTCATTGGTTACCCAAGCATTATTACCCACTAGTCAGTCAAATAGCAACAGTTGTGTAATATGATAAAACTGACTGCACAGAGGAAAAATTTATTCCAGCTCTGGAATTTAATGACATGAGAGGAAAAAAACCCAACTGTTTCATTCATTACTTTGTGATGTTTGGAAGCTCTCAGCATGTGTGCGTATGCGCACAAGAAGGTAACTTGGTGGTTCACAACAGTTGACACCATGAGACTAAGTCATGCAAACTTATACAGTACATGTATGCTGACCAAATTTGTGTCAATCAAAATATAATAATTACACTTAACAAAAATCTAAACGCAACACTTTTGTTTTTGCTCCCATTTTTCATGAGCTGAACTCAAAGATCTAAAACTTTTTCTATGTACACAAAAGGCCTATTTCTCTCAAATATTGTTCACAATTCTGTCTAAATCTGTGTTAGTTAGCACTTCTCCTTTGCTGAGATAGCCCATCCACCTCACAGGTATGGCATATCAAGATGCTGATTAGACAGCATGAATATTGAACAGGTGTGCCTTAGGTATGTGCCCCCAAACACAGTAAAACTGCACATTTTAGAGTGGCCTTTTATTGTGGCCAGCCTAAGGCACACCTGTGCAATATTCATGCTGTCTAATCAGCATCTTGATATGCCGCACCTGTGAGGTGGATGGATTATCTCACCAAAGAAGAAGTGCTCACTAACACAGATTTAGACAGATTTGTGAACAGTATTTGAGAAAAATAGGCATTTTGTGTACATAGAAAAAGTTTTAGATCTTTGGGTTCAGCTCATGAAAAATGGGAGCAAAAACAAAAGTGTTGTGTTTATATTTCTGTTGAGTGTAGATAATTTGACTGATTTCTGTCAGCATCAAGATTTAACACTAAACAATTCATGTGTTTATGTCATACCCATAATACGCTCAACAGGGAAAACATGGCAGGGTCATTCTTTCTTTTGTTCTGTTTCAGCCCTTGTGTCACGTATCCTAGACACTGTTAATATAAAATGCTGCTATCAACATGCCCGTTTCTTGGACTGACTGCCATCAGTTCCTTTTGGACACACAGTGGCAGCATGCTTTCACCTACTGGCAATTTGACTTACTCTGCATCTGTTCATTAAAATGTATTGTTGTATAGGCTTCCATGACCACTGGCACCTGGCGGGCCTAATTAAACCCCTTTAGGCTGGTTATGTTTTCACTTCGGTCTTTCTATTCACTGAGCTCACTATTTTCTTTGAGTAAAACTGACATTTACCAAAGCAGATAAGAAAAAAGAATATTAAGTTGATTTGTTTGAAAAAAGTATAGCCACAAATCCTCAACTATGACACTGAGAAAGACAAAGAAAAATATCAGTGAATATTAGTGAGGCACAAGTGTTTATTAATTTCAAACCATGATCACTGTGATAAAATGCTTGCTTTAAAAGGGTTTGATTTTACCTTTTTGGTAGAAAGAGTGGATGGACAGCAATCTCCTCCATCATATTGGCAGTAAGCTCGGTTGTTGATCGTATCACACCACCCATCTCCACCAAATGGCTTAGAGGAAAGATAATTTGCTTTAGAGAATATTATCTTTAAAACTCAACTTTCCAGCAATAACAAATTTTTGTACATTTTTTTTTTTGGCTGCACCATATTCCAGTAAAGATTTTTTTTTATGATAGGCTGTTTTTTTTTTTAAATCACAAATTTGTGTCGCCACTTTATTTTGATGCCAAACATATGACTTTGTGTCATGTAGTCTATACAAAAATTCGTGTTTGTACTTGATTCATCAGTTGAGCCAGGAACAGCTGCTAAGGACACTGACTAAAGTATTATTTGAATACTGGTCAATATGCTCTTGAATCTTCAATCAAGTCAAAAGTATGAATCTTTATATTTAACAGTTATTCGCAAAAGGCAAGGTGGATTCCACTGAACAGTCCCTGAGATAAAATGTCTGAGGAGAACATTCACCAAGCCTGAGGTAAATAAATATTTTAATATATACTAGGGGTGTGCAGAGCACCCAGTATTTGTATTTGTCTTTGTTGAGACAAAAAGTATTTGTATTTTTATCTGTATTCGGATAAAATTTTAAAAGTGCAATAATGTGTTTTTTATGTAATAATTATGAACACATAAATGTACAATTGGTTCATGTTTCTAAGAAACCCAGCAATAAACATATTTAGCCAGGAACATCACTGAAAAATTACTTTAAAACTAACATTCAGTGCCTAATCCACAATTAAACTAATTACTTATAAATGCTAATAAGAACATTGTGAACCACACCACCACCTGCCTTTCAACTAGGACACTGAATATACAGAATTTTTAATTTTTAATTTTTTTGCAGTGTGATATCTTTTTTGCAGTGTGATATCCGCAATACAGTAGGATTATTCCAGCTATTCAAATTTATTATCAAAACATTTCATACCTACACACTTGGTTAATATCATCCTCAGACACTTTGGAGGACTGCATTTAAAACCTCCCCTCTCTAATGTTTTGTTTAAACCTTATCCCACCCTAAATGTTTACCCAAAGTCATAAACATAACCCATGATTTTACGGACACCAGGCCAGTTAGAGGATGTCTTGAGCCAACAGATGGTCCTTTAAGGCCAAGTTAATCATGTTTCTATGATCATGAGTTACTAAAAACCTTTCTGTCAATGACAAGGGGGCAGCCATGGGGCAGCTGTGACCAAATGGTTAGAGAAGCGGGTTTTGTACCAAAAGGTTGCTGGTTCAATTCCTGAACCAGCAGGAAAAATATGTGGTGGTGAGGGGAGTGAGCAGCACCTTCCCTTCCTCCACCTTCATAGCTGAAGTGCTGAAGTGCCCCTGAGCAAGGCCCCTAACCGCCAGCTGCCACAATGCATGGTAGGCAGGCCACTGCTCCGAGCGTGTGTGCTCTCTATTTATGAGTGTGTGCTTTGTATGGGTTAAATACAGAGTCCAAATTTATTTTGCGGGATTAATACAGTGTATCAAAAAAATAAAAATTTTATATATGATAATTTTATGAAACCCTGAGCAATTTCCTATTAACAAACTCTGCTGTTAGACCTTAATATAACTCAAGTATCACAGTGTTAAGCAAAGGACAGTAAAAAATGGATCCTTTTGATTACTGCCACACACACACACACACACACACACACACACACACAGAGAGAGAGAGAGAGAGAGGTATATTTCTCTGAAACTACAATACAATACAACATAAGAGGAGTCAGAGTTATCTGACAGAGTTTTGCTTCTTCTGCTACAATTGAGGAGTACACTTGCAAAACCTGCTAAGATGGTCAGTTTTTAAGAAAAATCTGATTTTTTTTTTTTTATAGGCATAGAAACTATCTGACTTTGAACTTGCCGGTTTCCTGAAGTAAAAATTAACTAGAAAAACACAAACAAGGAAAAATAAGAAAAAAGTGGTTGGAGCAGTCGTGACGGCGGCCGACCTCGCCAGCGCCATTTTGTCATTTTATAAGCCTAGTATATAGCACTCAGGAACATTCGTTTATTCATTCATTAGGGTTGCAGGGAGGCTGGCACCCATCTCAGCTAACTCTGGGTGAGGGCGGGGTACAATCTGGACAGGTCGCCAGGCCATCGCTGACTCAGGAAAATAAGGAACCTAAATTAAGAATTTATATATTCTTTTTTATATTTTATTTTTTCATATTGTAAACATGATAATGATAATTAGAACTCATCAAACTTACCCTAGTAATGGTTTAGATATGTACATGCACAGTAACAGCTATCCTGCCACCACTGCATAAATTTTAATTAGATAAGTTGTTGTTGTTTTTTACAGTGTTTAAACTCTAAGCCTTTATGAAAATGAGATTATGCTCCACTGTACATACTCATTTCTTAAGAGTTTCTGATTCGATTGTATATTGTGGTATAAATAATGAGGAGTTATTATTATCAAAGAGTTAAAAAACAAGAGAAAAAAATCCCACACTGTTGGGAGGCAATTTTATCTACATATCTGTTCCTATTTTAGCAATAACTTTTAATTGACTGTGTGTGCACTGAAAAAAAATAAATGCAGTGCCTGAGATTCGTAAACATGTACTTGTGGCTTAAAAATCTTCATGTATATTTATCAGGTATTGCATTTATTTATTTTTTTTTATTAAAGATGGCGCCGGTAAGGGTGGTTGGTGTCGCTCGGCGTCCTACTTAATTTTGCTTTTTTGTAGTGTTTTTAGTGCTATTTTCTTGTTTTGTGACAACGTAACGCAGTGATTCGGACCACACCAACAGACTTTTTTATGAATGGAGGCGGCTTAGTTTGGCTACCTGAATGGAAACAATGCTGGAGGAAAAGGGGGAAAAGAGCTGGACTTCTGGTCAGACTGAGAAATGGACAACACCATACCTTGCTTCCCAGCGTTCTCCTAGCTAACATCCAAAATTTGAAAAACAAGCTGGATGAACTACAGTCCAGGATGAACTTCCACCTGGACATTAGGGAGTGCATTGTCTTAATTTTTATGAAGACATGGCTGGACCCCTTACTCCCTAACTCGGCTATTGTTCCTGACGGCCTCTCCATTCACAACCAGGACCGGACAGAGGAATCGGGGAAGTGCAGGGGAGGCGGCGTGTGCATAATTACTAACAAGCGGTGGTGTGTGGATGTACAAACAGTTTCATTGGGGTGATCTCCTGACCTTGAACACCTCATGGTCAAATGCAGACCTTTTTACCTGCCCAGAGAGTTTTCAGTGGCGTTCTGTACTGGTGTTTATACCCTCCCTCCACGCCGACACAACACGGGCGCTGGGTGCACTGTATGAGGTTATCGACCGGCAGGAAGCACTACACCCAGAGGCTGCTTTCATCGTGGCTGGTGACTTCAACAATGTGAACCTACAAAGCCTGCCGTGAACAGCCTTGGGCAAATCAGATCACTCCTTGGTCCTGCTGCTACCAGCCTATAGGCAGAGGCTGAAGTGCAAGCAGCCGATGACACGCTTAATGCTGGACCGACCGATAAGACACCGTCCTGCTTCACTGCTTCCACACTACGGACTGGGAAGTTTTCCGAACTGCCGGAACTCTCAAACTCCACGTTTCGTGTTTCGGTCCAATGTAGGAGGCAATCATTCTTTTCAAAGTTCGATTCATGAGCTCTGTAAGATTGGTTTGAGGATGGTAGCTGGTTGTAAAACTCCCCAGGCCCCACAGATTTCCTTTAACAGAATGCTTGTGAATTGACTTCCCCTGTCTGACAACAGGTATTTTGGGGTGCCCCAGTGGGTAAACACTTCCTCAGTGAGAATTTTGACTTCTCTCTCTGGGTTTTACTGTCACATAGAGGGAATAACTCTACCCACTTTGAGTAGTAGTCTACCACCACAACTAGATAAGAATTCCCTCTCTTACTCATGATATTAATACCCCTCATATAACATGTCTCAGGGACATGGATGGATTGTAGGAACCCATGAGGTTTTCTGTTTGAAGGTTTGTTTTGCTGACATATATAGCATCCCTTTACACAAATCCAGATGTACACCTGGAGCGATGGACAAAAATTCCAGCTTCTTGTTCCAGAGCAGTTACAGTTAACCTTCCTAAAATATTACCATGATAATCCATTATGCAGTCACTTTGGACGTATGAAGACTCTGTTGAGGATGTTGGAGGTGGCGTGGTGGCCTGACATCCGCATGGACATCTTCTTGAGAAGGCAGCCTTTCTTGAACATTCTACACAAAGGCATGTTGTGATTGTGCTCTTGCTATTTACTCCAAAGTCTTACTGTCTCTGCTATGACAAACAGCTAAGCCTGTCACCTTTGATATATTTTCTTTGCCCACTAACAAGACCCGGGATAGCGCATCAGGCACAGTGTTAAGTGAGCCTTTCCTGTATCGAACAGTAAAACTGAATGGTTGGAGCCTTAATGTCCACCAAGTTAAGCGAGAAGATGTTTTTGGGTTATTAAATACCAACGTCAAAGCAGCATTTTTTCCCACACCACTTTTCTCAGTCTAGGCTTTCCTAGTTTTCCATCTCTCCGCCCCATAACGGGGCACAATCAGGTGGTCACCTGTGCCATCTGCACTGAGATAGGTAGGCAGTGTTGGTGCGACAGAGGGAAAGGTGATAGGTGCTTGTAAATATTATAGTTGTATCGATTCTTTTACACACACAATTTATAAGTCTTATACATGACTCTGGCCAGAATAATTATTATACATTACCTACATGCACTCTTATGTGGCATGGCTACAACCTTTCCCTGCTCTTGTTTGTAGTCCCCACATGCTTCAAGAGGACCACCATCGTCCCTGTCCCAAAGAAACCTAATGTGGTTAAACAGATTCACAGACGTTGCAAAAGCGCTGGCTCTGCACACTGCCATCTCACACCTGGACCACTAGAACACTTATGTTGAAAGCGGAGCTGTAGTGAATTACCAGCATCCGCACATAAGATAATAATAATTCCATCCAGCATTGTCATGAAGCTTTGGGGTCTACGCATCAGTATCTCCTTATGCAACTGGATCCTGGACTTCCTGACGGGCAGATAACAGGTGGTGCGGATCGGCAGTGTGATGTCCTCCACACTGACGCTTAGCACCGGTGTCCCCCAGGGATGTGTGCTCAGCCCCCTGCTGTACACCCTGTTTACCCACAACTGTACGGCCACACAGCTCCAACAGAGTCATCAAATTTGCAGACAACACCACCATCATCGGCTGCATTTCAGATGGCGACAAGTCTGCTTACAGAGCAGAGGTGAGAGCCCTGACATCATGGTGCCGGGACAACAACCTGCCGCTCAACGTCAGCAAGACCAAAGAGCTCATCATGGACCACAGGAGACTGCAGGGTGGAGGCTTCAGGTTCCTGGGGATCAACAGGGATCTGAGCTGGTCTGGTCACATCACGTGGGTGTGATCACAAAAGCAGTGAGACAACGGCTCTTCTTTCTTCGGCAGCTGAGGAGGTTTGGCATGGACTCCAGAATCGAAAGTATTCTGTCTGGCTGCTACACAACCTGGTATGGTAGTTGTAATGCTCTGGACCGCAAAGCTCTATAAAGGGTGGTCAGGATCAGCACGACACATCACCAGGACTGAAATGCCAGCCATCCAGGACCTCTGCACACAAAGCTGTATGAGGAACACCCAGCGGATCCTCTCCGAGCCCAGCCACCCCAGCAACACACTCTTCAGGCACCTGCCATCGGGCAGACGGTACAGAAGCCTATGCACTCGCACCAGCAGATTCAGGGGCAGTTTCTACCCACAAGCCAACAGGCTACTGAACTGCTGAAATACCAGACAATTTGCTCACAACATTTTGCACACAACATTGTACATGTATACACCATTACCTCTGCACTACAGCCACTTCAGTATTTCATTTAGTAGTCTGTATTTATCCTACTGTGTGTATGAATATATGTGTGTGTGTGTGTGTGTGTGTGTGTGTGTGTGTGTGTGTGTGTGTGTGTGTGTGTTGTTTGTGGAGCGGGTTTTTTCTCTGTTCTCTTTCCGTCCTCTCGCGAAAA
>JBCNYH010000022.1:3106779-3118510 GCA_039654325.1 Tandanus tandanus | reverse complement strand
TGGGGAGAGGGACGTCTGGACCTCACTGCTTAGGCTGCTGCCCCCGCGACCCGACCCCGGAAGAAGATGAATGAATGGATGAATGAATAGATTAGAAAATGTTATCAGGGTTAAGGGGATTGCCTTATCCTGGTTAAGGTTTTATATAACTGACTTATCAATTTGTAGATGTAAATGGTGATTCTCTGTCTGTACTAATGTTAGGTTTGGTACTCCACAAATTTTTATCCTAGGCCCTCTGCTTTTTTCTCTATACATGCTCCCTTTGGGTAATAATTCAGGTGACCAAACGACCCCATATGCAGACCAGGTAAACAACCCTAGTGGACAAAGGACCCTAATGAGCAGTGGAATGTATGTGTGGGACAGTGATTTGCATGTGACTTGAAAGTTTTTTCCTCAGCCTATATAAGGCAGGAACTTTCCACCAGATTTTTCTAACTAAAGAAGCTTTTTGGATTAAAAGTGACATGTCTTCAAAAACCACAAAAAGAAGTCCAATTGCCTCGACTCAAGCTTTTAAGGATTACCATGACCTGGATGATTGAGAATCTACACCAACGTTTGGGTAATATTGTTCATGAACATGATATTAAGTTCCACTGTTATGCTGATGACACACAATTGTATCTAAGAAATTGGACAATTCTTAAGCTCCTGGAGTGCGAGGCATGCTTGCATAACTTTAGCACAGCTTTGTGCACCTTTATACAGCAGTCTGACTAGTATTCATTAAATACTATAAATAATTCATTCAGCCAGCGACAAATAACCGACAATTTGAATATTCCTCTGTCAACGGTAAAAAGTGCAACAGTGAAGGTAAGACCCCCATGGACCCAAGACCAGGTGGACCTGGACCATCAGAAAGATGCCTTCGCTCTGTGAAGAGAGCAGTGGAGAAAAATCCCCATTCCAAGGCCTCAGACATTGTAGAAAACATCCAAAGCAGCTCAAAAACTGTTATGCGCTATCTTCATCAAATGGACTATTATGGCCGAGCAGCAAGACGCAAGCCTCTTATTCGACCAGCAAATATTCTTTATGAAATCCTGGGTGTCTATTTTCTTATGTCCTGTCTCTGTACATACCATTTATACAGTCTTACATTTATTTAAGCTGATGATCAACTTGGAAATGTCTAAAAAGTAATTAATACATTTGAAAACTTAAAGTGGTATCATTATAAAGCTTTGTCAGTACCTGCTGAAGCCGAAAGCTCTGGCCACTGAGCATGTGCAGAATGTACCCGCGGTGGCAGGTAATGGAGCAGTGTGTGGGGTCCAGAATGGGGGTGCAGCTAACTGAAGCATGCTGTATTTTCACAGCAGTGCAGGAGTCCATGGTCCATGGCCTGTGCACACCCCTAGTAAATAAACATAAAAGGATTTTATGCATCAGTCCTATGGCTATCCCTAAAACAATATTTGGAACAATATTTGGATAAATGCAAAGTCCAGGGATGAAACATCTTTGTGTTTTCTTCAATCGACCTCAGCATATTCAATTCACCAGTTACTTTAGCCATTTATAAAGTCTAACCAGTGTAATTCCTAATAATAAAAACATGGTTTAATATGAAACATGAGCATAGTATGGTGCTACTTTCTTTTGTACCAGGCCACCAGGGTAGTTTCTTTCTGAACCAGGGGATGCCACATATCAAAGTCAAAAGGGCTCGTAATGCACAGCCTGCCAGGCAATAACAGAAATCCCTCATAAACAGTGCCAACAGCACACATTATTGAGAAGGACAGCTACTCAAGTGCTGACACTCACTTTGTTAAGGATCACTTAACATTCTGAAATTGCTTACCTGAGAATAAGAATCACTGTAACTCATAACAAAGCACCTGGGCTTCAATGAATCGACATCTGTAAATGATCTGTGTAAATGGTACTTAGTGAGCTGCATGTCACCACTTCTTAAATATCTGGAAGTTACACACATCTCAATACCACCAAATAGGTAGACATAGCATAAGGCAAGGCACATGACATGGAAGTAAATGCCTCTTAATTGGCATTCAAATTTGTTCTATACCATCCTTTACTCCGTGGGCTAGCCTAGTGGTACTCCACTTTGCCCTACTCAGGAGCCACAGTGACAATAAATATTTTTGTAAGTGCTGTAATTTGCAAATGTCCCTTTCCTCCCGCAAACCACTATGCATTTGAGAATGAGAAATATATATGCTTTAAGGGAGGAAAAGCATCATTCATTCATTCATTTATTTTCTGAACTAATTAGGGTCGCGGGGATGCTGGCGCCAATATCAGCCAACTCTGGGCAAGGGCAGAGTACACCCTGGACAGCACGCCAGGCCACCGCAGGGCAGAAACACGCTGACGGCAACCCAATGGCCTACTCTTTACGGACGACAGCAATGGTTCTTTTACATGCATCTCAACACAAACAGTGAGAGACATGGCTGGCCTTTGATAACCCAGTTAGCTGCACTGGGGGATAGCAGTGATAACTTGGTGATAATGGGGCTTGAACCCCCGACCTTCAAATCAGTAAGTCAGCACCCTACCACCAGGCCACCACTGCCCCGAAAAGAGTAATGTAATGTAATTTATTATTATCACTGCCACCACAACTTTACAAATCACCTGGAAGTGTTTAAACATTACCATTATTAAATGATTTGTAAATGCAGATCACAAAGTCCATAACAGCAACAGACAGCATTGCTGATCATTACAGCCCACAACTTTATAACAAACAACATTGCTGATCATCAACCAATTCTCCATCAGTATATCGCTTAATTATTTCATCAGTTTATGAATGATTTTGCACATGAACTGATGAAAGCCGTTCATTTATTTATAAATATCAGATGGGGTGGATAATTTTGGGGCAGAACCAGGAAGAGACACTTCCATTTTACACCGCACAAACTCCAACACATTAATCACAGTGCAATTTAAATGAGCTAAGCCCAATGTATCACACAAAATTGACTATTTTGCAAGAATGCAAGTATAGTGGGCTTGGGCTGAGATTAGAGCATGATTACACAGACTCTGAAAATTCTAAAACACAGTTTTTGTAGATTGTGAAATTTATATACTCATTTTAACTGTACATTGAGAAATGTTGTTATTAAAGTTTTGGATTACTTGTCTGTGCAGTTTTTCACAGAGTGGTGGACCCTACACAATCCGTGCTTGTGAATTACTGAGCCTTTCAAGGATGCCATTTCATATACAGTCATGACAATGTATTATCACCTGTTGCTAATAAACCTGTGTACCTGTTGAATGTTTCAAAAGTATGCTTTCTGAGCATTTCACAAATTTGACAGTCTTTTGTTTAGCTGTCCCAACCTTACTGAAACATGTTGCAGAAATCAAAAGCAGATTGAGTGTAGATTTACAATAAACAATAAAGTTAATTAGTTAAACCCAATATCCAGTGAAATAAAGGGCTAAAATGGTTAGCTAATCATTACACTGAGATTTCATTTAGATTTTACAGTCTTAGTTCTTAGCCAATGATTCAGATGGATCAGAGCTGGAAATTTAAAAACCTTTTTATCAGGATTGGAATTGGGGAAAACGTGTTAAGATTATATACATTATTTTATACATTCATTCAAATCAAATCAAGAAGGAGTATTATTGTGAACATAATTGTATGGCTGTGTATAAACAACTAAATTAAGCTGCAATTTAGGTCTGAGATTTTCTGAAGGTGGCATTTTAAATGGATTGTATGTAAGCATGTGTAAAGACATGGAATCCTCCATCAGCGCACCCAGTCAGGACGGAGGGACTGAAATGGCAGTATGTACGCAATTTCACCCCTAGCACAGCCACATGAACAGTAGAGAAGTTCAGCAACAAAGCAGCTGTCTGGAAGAAGGGCAAGCTTAGGTTGTGAGACACGTTCACCACCAAGGGGTTACGTTGGCATGACAGCTCATAGGTACCTGCACACACACACACACACACAGAGTTAATTACTAACAATTTTAATATTTAGATGTCCTAACCTATTTTGCCCATTTTTATGCCTATTTTTAATAGTAAAAAAAAAAACCAGACTATTTAAAATGGACACATAGTATATGTAGCCATTGGGTTCATAAGTATCTGAACAGTAATTTTAGTAGTTATTGTCTCTGTACACCACCACAATAGATTTGAAATGAAGCAGTTAAGATGTGATTAAAGTTTAGACTACCAACTATTGCAGCCATTTGTACACATGGTCTCTTCATTTTCAGAGCCTTAAAAGTAACTAAACCGTTGTCTTAGCCGGGTTTGGCCTGTTCCCCTATTAAGGCATGACAAAAAAGTTCTCAGGATGATTTCAAGTGTTGAATTTGGATTTGACAGCTATTAATTAAAACTCTAAAGAGACGTCAATACAAATGATGAAGGCAATCATTAAATTGAAAAAAGGTACAACTGTTTTAGTCTACCTTTACCACCTTTATGAGTGGAAATACAAAAGAGTTTACATCAAGGTTGAAACCACTGGTAACACCCAAGAATATGAAGGCCAGAATAGAAACTCAAAAAAGCTTGTCCAGCGCTGAGATAATACTCTTTAGCAGTTGAAACCAAGATTAACTCGTACCAGAATGATGAGGAAATTATGGAAAAGTAGCAGCTCATGGTCCATACCACATCCTTTGTCAAACATGGTAGGCATTGGTGACTGGTGTTTACTGATAACGTGAGTACTAATAAGTAGCAGGATGGGATCTTAAGTGTATAGGACTATAATCTCTGCTCAGATTTAACCAAATGCTGCATACAGTACAGAAGGATAATGACTCAAAACATATTGCGAAAGCAAGCCAAAAAGCTTCTTGCAGCAAAAAAAGGCCTATTCTTCACCTGATATTGACCTACAGCATGATTTTAGCTAAGCCCGTCACATACGAGGGGTTATCAAAACGTTTTGAGCCCCACATATTTTTTCAGTTAGACAGTACAATGCACCACACCCGATGCACATCAATGTCTTAGCTACTGATTTCATATAGGATCATATTACTGGCTGTAATTGTTTAGTCACAACACTTCGTGGAAGAGACATAACCCCCAGTGAGTTAGCAAAATGGACAAAACTGAGTATAGAGCGGTGATAAAGCTTATAGTACTGGAGGGTCAATCTGCCAAACAGATTGCAGAGCGATTGACTGCAGTTTATGGGAAGTCTTCCCCTTTTTCTGCAACTATCAAATGCTGGGTGAAGGAATTCCAGCGAAAAGAGTTTAGAAGATGACCCCCGGTCAGGATGGCCATCAACCAGTACCAGCCGGAAAACACTGACACTGTGCACAAACTAGTGATGGAAAACCACCGTATCACTCTACATGAGTTAGAAGAAGCAACAGGCCTTTCATATGGATCCATACATGGCATACTTTATGACAAACTCCACATGTCCAAGGTATGTGCAAGATGGGTCCTGAGATTGCTTTCGGATGACATGAAGCTACGAGGGTCACCATCAGTGGAGCCTTGCTAACTCAATACAATGCCAACCCAGATGATTTAATTTTATGGTTGTAACCTGTGATGAAACCTGGCTTTATCATTATGATCCAGAAAGACAACAGGAATTGCTGGAATGGAAAAACGGCACATCTCTAAAGACAAAGTTCAAAGCCACCAGGTCCACCAAGAAGGTTATGGTGACAATTTTCAGGGACAGCAAAGGAGTGATCCACATCGACTACCTGCCCCATGGAGCCACAATGAATGGGGAATATTATAGTAACCTACTGAAGCAGATGCGTCAATCCATCAAGGAGAAACTCCACGGAAAAATCCGTCGTGGGATTCTGCTTCACCAGAACAACACACCAGTCCACACCAGCCAAGTTGTTATGGAAGCTGTATGCAAGTGTGGCTAGGAACTCCTCCCTCAGCTACCCTACTCTCCAGACCTAGCCCCAAGCAACTTCCACCTCTTTCCCAGGCTGAAAAATCACCTTCGGGGCCAGAAATTTGTGGCTGATGATGAGCTGACTGCTGCTGTAGAGGGCTGGTTAGGGGACCAAGATGTTGAGTTCTACTGATCGGGTATCAATGACTGGCAAACTAGATGGAACAAGTTGGAAGGGGACTATGTTGAAAAATAAAGCAGTATATATCCAAATATTTTTGTCTTTATGTGTGAGGCTTAAAACTTTTTGATATCCCCTCATACATCACACAACAGGTATGCAACAAGTCCATGATAAAAAATCGGGTTTTTCTTGAACAACTGTGGGTGTATCATATAAAACTTACTTGTGAACAGAAATTGCTATGGACCTTTGTCATGAAGTTTTGAACATGTTAAAAAATTGTCTTGTAGGTAATACTCAATGTAAGTTCTATTTCCTAGATCTGCTGTCCAATGCCCTATGACATCATACGGCTGTGTAATGATGTTATTTCTTACAATAGTCCTATGATTGCCCTATGTTTAACCCAAGAGACCTCCTTACATATCTTCATGCATCATATATTTTTATGACAGTGCTAGACTTAGCTATACGACAGCCGTATGTCAACCAAGTATCACAGGAATATCATTGAGGATTTTTTTGTCTTGTAACATTGTATCACTTTTGCATGAACATCTTACATGTCATTGCAGCTATTCAGGTTTCATATTCACCTCATCCAAACTTACCTGAGTCCCTTTCGTCCATTTTGTTCTGTCATTTGTTAAATTCCTACTACAACAACAACAATTACAGGTTGTTTGTAAAAGCTTGACTAAAGACAAAACTGAAGGCAGAAGGACCCACAAACAAGAAGCAAATGAATGCAGCTAAAAATTGTCCAATTATTTTTGAGCTTCTGAAAATGGAGGGACTCTCTATGAAAAAATGACTAATTTCTAAATGGTTAATGTATTTTCTTCTAATACCCCTTGAATAGAAGATGAAACTATACACTTCACGGACATCTTGATTGTTTAATTTCTAATCCATTTTAGTGGTGTACACAAGCAAACATACAAAAATTCTCACACTGTTCAAAAACTTTGGAAACAACTGTACAGTGATGTTCAAACTACTGAAAATGCTTCCGTTTTGCATTCCTAATTACTAATTTAATACATACCTTTTCATTAGAAACGAGTAGAGTAGTTGACATATTACATAATTATTAGAGTTTATTAGTATTTGTATGTCCCTACACACCAACTGAAGTATGCTGTCTGAACGTATGCTGCAATAGGAGAGTAGGCATGACCTTTAGCAGAAAGCAGTTAACATTGTCAATGTCACACCTTTACTTAACGACCAAGTGGCCTTTGGACCCGACTGTAATTAAATAAGATCAGCACAGATACGAGTATTTTGATAATGTTAAATGGCAAATGCAGAGTTATGAATGCCATTGGAAATGAATAACAACATGTATGTTTGATCAAAATGATGTGGGCCTGCTGTTTGTACCTGCTTTAAAACTGATCAACAAATTATGAAAAATATAAACTTTCTGTAGTCCTGGATTATAATCCGAACATGATAAGAACTCAGATGTATAGATGCATGTGAAAACCCTTTTTTATAATTTAATCAACAATGCAATTTAAACTATGTCTATCACAAATATTTCCTCTATTAGTACGCAATGTATACGGCGAGGCATATTAAAACAACTCTAAAAACACTGCACTAAACCAAATGCTTGTCTTCTGAAATGTAAGCTCTTATATGATTCTTATTGGTGTTCCAGTAACAGCATTAGTGTTCCAGTAACAGTATGTCTATTGGTGTGTTTCAAAGCAGATCAAAATCTGTTTAAAGGTCGCTCAAGTTTAAAGGTAACTGTGTCATTTTAAAGCATGTATATGGTTTCCCATCTCAATTCAATTCAATTCAGTTTTATTTGTATAGCGCTTTTTACATTGACATTGTCACAAAGCAGCTTTACATAGTAAAATTAATTTAAGGAGGAATCTAAAAATTTTTCTACAACCCCTTACACTCTGTTCCTCACTGCACACTCTGTTCCTTTATGGGTCTATGTCACTTTGTTTCTGAGAGGTACAGTGGTACTTGAAAGTTTAATAAACCTTGAGAATTGTCTTTATTTCTGCATAAATCTGATTCAAAATGTCTTCAGATTTTCAAACAAGTCCTAAAAGTAGATACAGGGAATCTAATTGAACAAATGAGACAAAAATATTACACTTGGTTATTTATTTATTGAACAAAATTATCCAATATTCCATATCTGCTTGGGTTGTTGCCTTGCTGTTGACCGACGTTTTCTTGAGATCCAGTTCACAGACAGATGCCCTGATATTTTCCTTTAGAATTTGGTGGCATCATTCAAAATATACTGTTCCAACAATGATGACAGTCCTGGCCCAGGTGCAGCAGACATTCCCAAACTATGATACTGACACCATTATGTTTCACAGATGGAATAAGGTTTACATGCTAGAATGTAATGCTTTCCTTCTCCAAACATAAAACTTCTTATTTAAACAAAAAAGCTCTATTTTGTTCTTAGCTATTCACATCATTCTCCCAGTAGTCATCTGGCTTCTCCAGGTGATCTTTAACAAACTGAAGACAGGCAGTAATGTTCTTTTTGAAATGGCAATGGCTTACTTCAAAAAATAAAATAAGATACTGTTAGAGAAACCTTTAGCTGCTTAAAGGTTTGCCCATGTTTCATTTTAGACCTCCTGGACTATTATAAATTTTGTTCTTGGACTAAGCTTTGTTGGTTGACCACTCCTGGAGAGGGTAACTATGGTCTTGAAATTCCTCCATCTGTCTGATGGTGGACTGGTAAAATTCCAACTTTTTAGAGATGGTTTTGTAACCTTTCCCAGTTTAACATCCATCAACAATTTCTTTTCTGAGGTTCTCACAAAACTCCTTTGTTTATGCCATGATAGAGTTTCAAAACATGTGTTGTGAAGGTCAGAATTTCTTCTTCAGATTCCTGTTCTTTAAATAAAACAGGCTGTTTACTTACACATGACTGCCATTCAATTGCTTGAAAACAGAGAGGTTGGCCACCCAGAGATATGTAATATTGGATGATTTTTCTCAGTATATAAAGAACCAAGTGTAATATTTTTGAACCCCATTTGTTAACTTAGGTTCTTTTGATGTACTTTGATGACTTGTGTGAAAATCTGATGATGTTTTAGGTCATTTTCATGCAGAAATATAAAAATATAAAGGGGTTCACAAACTTTCAAGCACCACTGTGAGCAATTTTAATTTTAAATTGGAAATGTCTATCTCCAAAACTTTTTGACCTTCGTTTATCCTTGACCTGTGACCTAGGCATTCAAAAGTCAAATAACCTCTGGACTCAGACCACCAATTTGGTGAAAAATCAGGCATGGATGTGGTCAAAATTTTGTTTGCGCAAACTGACAGACTTATAAATGTCAGTGATTATGTACCTCCACCCAAAACAGAGTAATAATTAGATTAGATCATAAATGAGAAATGTTCCACAATACTAGCAAAAAGGAGTGATACTAAGAATCATAATGATATGTTTTTAATGTCCCATCTAGATTTCTTATTTGTACTCAAATTAACTATCAAAAAGATCACCATGTTTGTGAATGTTTAATGCTGCTAATAGTTAAAATTATATATCTCTTGCACACTCGTTTTGCACGATTGAATCTGTGACATGTACCAAGTGTATGATGTTTGTTACTAGTGTCACAAAGTTGGATAGACACTGTTTTCCTGCATTGTTCTCCAGTGTTCTGCATTTTTCCATCATATGCCAGATAGATGACAATGGAGGCTGCTACCCCAGGGTGCTCAAACTCCACCTGATAAAAACACCAAGAAAGGGAAAAAAACACTAATATGAACATTAATTTTTGTGTTTTATCCTTCACATCAATCTTCAAAAATGTCCTTTATTTGCAGTGCATACCCTGAGCCATACAGGCTGCTCCTTGACATTGTAACTGCCGAAGCGAGACAAAGCTGTGCAGGGGACCCATGCATCGCACATTAATGCGTCGCTAATTTCCACATGCTGAGACCTGCACATCTAATAAGGCAAAAATTATCTCATTTGATAATTATCTAACCATACTACTACTACTACTACTACTACTACTACTAATGAATATACTTTGCATTACATCAAGCACAGTTACTCAAACTTGGTCCTGGAGACCCTATCCTGCACATTTTAGTGTTTCCAAACCTCAATCATGACAAGCTTCATTTCAGAAAGGGCTGTCAATTAGCTGATTGGATTGGGAACTGAAATGTTGAAATTTGCAGGCCAGGAGGTTCTCCAGGACCATTTGTAGAAACCATAATTTCATACAATGTTTTAACATTCTATATTGTGCTCTCTTTAGAGTTGCAAAAGATTGGGGACTCATACAAACAATGAATGATTTTGAATTGTTAAGATCTGAATATTAAGTAGTTCCTATTAATCTGGTTAAATCATCAGAATAAATTAACAGGAATATAAATATTTCTATGTGAAAAACAAACTAATGTCAATCAATTGTAATATTGATAGTATAATATTGAAATATTATGCCAGTAGTGTGTTATGTAGTTCAAGTACTTCTCAAATACTATATTAGTGAGTTGGAGCTGGACTCCCTTCATCCAAGTATTACAAAACTGTTGAGAGGTGTGTATACCATTGTACGTTACCAGACTGAGGTTGGGCTCCCCTGTTGCAGACAGCGCAGGACAGCGCCAGTTCTGATGAGAAGCTGTTGCTCTGGAAGCCCACTGGTCAGTAAAGCCATCTGGGGTAATGAAGACACAGTCCTGAACACTGAAGCCACTCTCAAATTCCTCACACACACCATCACCCTCATAAATGTAGCAATGGCTTGGCTGACCTGACAGAACAAAAGAGCACAAGTCTATTAAAACCATTCTTGAAACCAGAAACTAATTTGGTTCTCTTTGACAGAGAAATGAGGTAGGTATAAAGAAATGATTAGGTATAAGGGATAAAGCGGCTTCCACATTATAACAAAATGGCTCAGCGTATTCCAGCAAATGGACAACATCTGCCACCCCCGCCCCCAACTTCTTAAGCATCTTCAGAGCTCACACAGTGTGGCGAGGAAGAAAATTTGTTTAGTCAGTGCGCAAATGCTTTATCCCTGTGTACAAATGTGACGTGATCGGTTTACATTCAGGGATCATATGGAGAGCGAGTGCACAGCTTGTTAACCATTCGTTAAAACATTTGTTAATATTCAGCATTTGCTCTGGTTTCTTAATGATAAATTATTAAACCATTTTTAATTTTGTTTTGATTTTATTTAATTAATTGTCAGTTCGTTCTGTCCAGCCCTCGGGAATCAATTCATCAGTAATTTTGTGCGTAATTGTGTATATTCTGACTTTTGCAATTTGTTCATGTTTGTTTCTTCAAGTCATTGTGGTGTGAAGGCTGCTTAAGGTAAGGGATAAGGTGTGGGGTGGCGGGGCTCTCCTTAGAGATAGGGTGAGCAGCACAGCCATCCGGGAGGAGCTCGGAGTAGAACTGCTGCTCCTCCGCATTGTGATGGGCCAGTTGAGGTGGCTCGGGCATCTGATTAGAATGCCTCCCAAACACCTTCCTGGTGTGGTGTTTCGGGCATGTCCACCCGGTAAGAGACACCGGGGTCGACACAGAACCCGCTGGAGGGGCTATGTCTCTCTGCTGGTCTGGGAACGCCTTGGTGTCCCCCGGAAGAGCTGGAGGAAGTGGCTGGGGAGAGGGACGTCTGGACCTCACT
>JBCNYH010000022.1:3080877-3102007 GCA_039654325.1 Tandanus tandanus | reverse complement strand
GCTAAGGTTTGTTTTTAGCATCATGGCTACCATCCAGCTTGTTCAGTGTGTTGAGTGCAGGATGTTTAGTAATTCTCTCTCCGTCATTAGTGATAACTTTAGCTGTGAGAGGTGTACACTAGTTAGCTCTCTGACGGAGAATATTGTGGCATTAGAAGTGCGCATCCAGACTTTAGAGAGGGCTAGTGAGAGTGAGAGTATTGTTCCTGTAGTGGGAAGTCTGGGTGCCTTAGATGGACATAGTAACCCCCCTCCTTCGCCATAAGAGCACTCACAGCGGGGCGAATGGGTGATGACTCAGCGGCATACTCGCAAAGCCAAAGCGAACACTGAGGCTGAAATGTAGACATAAATTTAATGCATTTGAAATTCTATATACTAGCATAACATGCGTTCCCGGAAAAAATATGCCCGCACAGCTGATTCCTTTGATTATTATTTACAAACCCTTAGGGCCGTCCTATGTGAATTTGCAGACTCCATGGGAGCACCACTCGTCTGTGCTTCACGTGTCGAACAGGTTTGCTCTCCTCAGTGAGACACCCGCTGAGAAACCTGAAACAGCTCTGGTTATAGGAAGCTCTATTTTAAGACACGTGAAATTAGCTAGTCCTTTAGGGGCACCAGCAGCACTAGTTAGGTGTATCCTGGGAGCCAGAGCGCCGAACATAGCAGGTTATCTTAGGTTTTTAGGCGAGCAAGAACAGAACAAGTCAGTCAGTGACTATCCAGAGCCAAGGCCAGAGAGCAGACAAACAGGCTAATCCGAGCGTCTGTTAGCTGCAAAGAGTCATCACTCAAGGTCAAGTTCAATGCTATAGAAACTGTGTCTGTTCCCTGAACTAAACAAAAATTTTAAAACACTCAGAGAGTTTCTTTTACATAAATTTAAATCTTACTGAATCTACAGCCAGCACCTATCTAAAGATAGGATTGTTAAATGTTAAATCTCTTACATCTAAAGCACTTATTGTTAATGAAATCATTACTGATCTTGTCTAACTGGCAGAGGAGGAAGCATCGCAGTTATTTATACTGATAATCTAGCCCTTATACAAAAATGTAGACATAAATTTCATGCATTTGAAATTCTATATACTAGCATAACATACATTCCCGGAAAAAATATGCCCACCCAGCTGATTCGTTTAATTATTATTTACAAACCCCCAGGGCCGTCCTATGTGAATTTGCAGACTTCATTTCAAACCCGGTTGTTTCTTTAGATAAAGCTTAAATTGTTAGTGACTTTAATATTGATTTTGATAAACCAGAGGATCCTTTAAGAACAGCATTCCTGTCTATTCTATTCTGAAAATATAGTTGCAGTTCCACAGTCAAAAACTATTTCAGATTATTATCTTATCTCACATACAATACATCTTAGTACTAATATATACACCTCGACCTCAACCCATATCAGCTGTCCAACTATAGACCAATATAAAACCTCCCTTTGATCTCCAAGATCTTAGAAAAATCTGTAGTGCAGCAGTTATGTTCATATATTTGACGGAATAACATTCATGAAATGTATCAGTCAAGATTTAGGTCCCATCATAGCACAGAGACAGCACTCGTTAAGGAGGTAAATGATTTACTGGTGGCCTCTGACCACAGCTATGTCTCCCTGTTTGTGTTACTTAACCTTAGTGCAGCCTTTGACACTATTGATCATACGATTCCCCTTGACAGATTAGAAAATGTTGGAGTTAAGGGAACGGTCCTCTCCTGGTTTAAATCTTATTTAACTGACCGTTATCAGTTTGCATATAAATGGTGATTTCTCTATACGTTCTAATGTTAAGTTTGGTGTTCCACAAGGTTCTGTCCTATGCCCACTGCTTTTTTCTCTATACATGCTCCCTTTGGGTAATAATATTTGTGAGCATGGTGCAAAACCAGATGAGAGACACCAGCTTAATAAAGTTGAGAATTGTGTAAAGGACATTAGACACTGGATGCTTACTAACTTCCTCTTGTTAAATTCTGATAAGACAGAAGTACTTGTACTCGGATCACAGGCTGCTAGAAATAAGGTTTCTGATTACGTAGTAAGTTTAGTTTCATCATGCGTAACAGTAAAGGACCACGGAGTGATTATTGACCCTGGTCTTTCATTTGAAGCTCATATAGATAATATTACTCGGGTAGCCTTCTGTCATCTCAGAAATATTTCTAAAATAAGAAACTGCATGATGCAGAAAAACTTGTTCATGATTTTGTTACCTCGAGATTAGATTATTGTAACACGTTACTGTCTGGATGTTCAAATAGGTGCATAAACAAGCTCCAGTTAGTCCAATATGCAGCAGCAAGAGTCCTTACTAGAACCAGAAGATACAGCACATCACCCCTATCTTATCTATACTGCACTGGCTCCCAATTATATTTCGAATCGAATATAAATTGCTTCTTTTAACCTATAAAGCACTTAATGGTCTTGCGCCACATTATCTTAGCAAACTTCTTGTTGTTTATGATCCAGCACGACCCCTTAGATCAAAAGGTGCAGGCTGCTTAGTGATACCTCAAATACTGAGGACTACTGCAGGAGGCAGAGCTTTCTCTTACATACCCCCACAGTTATGAAATATCCTTCCAGTTAATGTTCGGGACTTAGACACAGTCTCTGTTTTTAAGACAAGGCTGAAAACTTACTTGTTTAGTCAATCATTTTCTTAATACCTTTTTATTAGGTAAAGGAGCAGATCTGGGGGTTCTCAGGCATAGAGAGTTCTGGTAAACTTACTCTACATGCTCACCCAGGTCCGTTGACAGTGGGGTGCTCAATGTTACAGGGTGCCCTCATGTCTGCCTTCTTTTCTCTCTTTTTAGTTATGCTGCCATAGTTAGTCATGTCAGAGTCCCTGCATGCACCCAGCACTAATAAAGCCTTCTTTTAACATTACACTGTTATGAGCATACTTAACAACCTCTCTTTCTCTCCCTCTTTTAACCCCCCCCCCCCTTTCCTTTAGAAAGAAATGTTTAAATTTCTTTCTAAATTACTTTTACTATGTAAAGCTGCTTTGCGACAATGTCAATTGTAAAAAGCTCTATACAAATAAAACTGAATAAAATTGAATTAATGGACTGGTGAGCTGTTGTGGGTGTACCCTGCCTTCGCCCAGTGTTGGCTGAGATCCAGCCTCCCTGCAAGCCTAGTAAGATAAAGTGGTTTTGGCAAATTAATGAATGAAAAACACATGTGCCAAAATTGATGGCACCCCTGGAAATTATAGAGTACACAATGTAACTGAAGTATGTTTTCTCATTTAATATGTGTATTTTTCATTTGACTAAAGAGAGTGATGGAACTTTCAGGCTGTAATCTTTGATTTACTGATTTACAAAGGCCACATTCTGTTAGTCATCCATAAACAGAGAGAAAATGAGACAACACACAAACCAAATGAGGTAGAAGTGTGTTGACTTTCATAATTCAGTGAATGGGTATCAATAAGCTAATTGCCTGAAAATCCCATTTTTACTGTTATGTCAATAATAAAAATTGGACATCAAATGAAATTGTTACTTGTAATCTTGTGTGGTAGATGACCCAAGATTATTGTGTCGGAGAATGGTAATTACCAAGGATCACTATTGGTGAATTAGTAGTAAAAATAATTATTGGTGTCATCAATTTAAGTCTCCAAAAACAAAAACGACGTCACCTCCATCCCAACAGATCATTTGAAAGGTATGGCAAAAAATAAATTATTTAATTATTAAATAAATAAAACTTTGTCAGTTAAGCACAAAAGTGCCTGAAGATTGTGACAACTATGTTGACAGTTTGTTTAACCAAAATTGAGCATTTTGGCAATAAACCCTCAAAGTGGATTTGGCATTAAAAAAGGATGTAAAGAGCCTTATCCCAACTGGATATGTGGGATCATGGACTCCATGAAATATGAGGGAATAAAAATCTGCCTGCTTCTCCCAAGAAACTAAAACTGAGAATATGCAAAGAATCTAAAACTGAGAATATCCAAAGTAACTAAAACTGGGTATAATCCAAATAAATTATTTCAATAAATTGAAAACCTGTGTGTGAATATGAGCAAACACAAGCGATGGCTTAGGCCCATATAATCTGAAGGGATTCTGTAAGGAGGAATGGTCTCCGATACACAGCTCTATATTATCCAACCTTCAGTTAAAAGACTACAACTTAAATCACATTTTGACAATTTAAAATCTATTGTGGTCAACTGTCACCCATTTCAGCTTTTTCCTGTCCACCTCAGTGTAGCTAGAGAGCCACACTGAGAAGCAATAGCACAGAAGGCTCTCTTAGGAGCCTTTCCTACCTGGTGGGAGATGTGATTTGTCATGATATGCGGACTCCCAGGAAATTAAAACTCTTTACCCTCTACACTTCTTTAAAAAAGGGCCAAAAAAAGAGGGCTACTTTTATTCAAGAAAATAAGAGTCAATTTAATGAGAGTTCTGCATGTATTGCCTTCCTGAAGTCCACAATCATCTGCTTTGCCTTTGTGGTGTTTAAGTCCAGGTTGCTCCAGAAACACCATTGTCAGATGTCGAAACTCCACACTGTAGTCTGACTCATTCTTATTTAATAACAATGTTGTCAGCAAATATCAACACAATAGTGCTGTGGGTGGGGTGAAGGAGGGTGCAGACGTGAGTGAACAAGATGTAAAGGAGAGGGCTGAGGACACACCCACAAGGCGCCCAGGCTGCTCAGTTCGTGCACCAGTTTTTGGGGTTGAACTGTATTAAATGCAGAGCTGAAGTCCACAAACAGCAGCCTTACACCGGTGATTTTCTGGTACAGATGTGCAAGGGTGGTGAGAGATATGATGAAATAAGATAAATAGATAAGATAAATAGATCTGATGCTCAGAACAGCTAAAATAACCATAAAACGTTAAATAATGATTATTTTAATGATATGTACATAGGAAACTGGTTTGACGAAACAGCATCACATACACATAATGCCTTATTATTTTTTTTAAATGTTTATACTAAAGAATCTTTGCCAGGGGAAAAAAGTCTTCAAACACTTTTATTCAAATAGAAAATAAGAGTCTATCCAATGTTGTCACTAGCCGACTCTTTTGAGGCACTTTTTGACGTCACAAAATTACACTACAAAACAGCCCCATTTTAGACAAATCAAATGGCATATATTTTTAGTGATTAATGTAAGGGGCATTAAGTTATCTCTGTTATATCTTTGGGAGGTGGACTATATACCTTTAAACTCAAATCATGCCTTTGACCTACTCATTCAGAAAAAACTTCAAAACAATGGTTGAAGTTGGGGTAGATGAAATTGCCCTTTTGCATGGACAGACCCATATCACTTCATAATGTATGAATTATGTTAATTGGAAACCATGGATTAGTTAACAATTGATAATGCTATTTATAGGGTAATCGTAGGCCATTAGAATAATAAATTTTGTTGCTGCTCTAATCAACAATATGAACTCTCAGAACCATCTGTTAATTGTCTCCTGTTTCCCAGGCTTTTGTTATTACAATGACATATACCCATGAATACCAAAGAACCTAATAAAAGTAAGAAATTCGACGAATGAATAAAGAACGAATGTAAAAAATACAGTCATGTAGTGAGCGCTTTATCATCGTTTCCATCTGTAATAATATTTTGGTGTGCACATGCCCCTATGTCCTTTTATGGGGATTTAGGGGTGTTTACCTATGCTAACTAGAATGCTTTTTTAATTTACAAAGACAGTGGAATTTACCATTGCAAACAAATTTGAAGTTTAAGTACACATCTTAATCTGACTTAAGAGTTTTCTTACAAATTTTATTAAGAACATATTTACAAAAAGATACTGATGAATGAGGCCCAGTATTTTTATCCATTGTTTCCATTGTCCAACTCACCCACACAATTGAAGCTAGGATCAATGCTGCATTTTTTGGAGCAGCCATCTCTGTCCAAGAGATTCCCATCGTCACACTCTTCTATCCTGAGAAGAAAGAGATCAAGAATTACACTAGGTGAAGCAAATTAAATGTAATCAATAACATGACCTTTCTGTCTTTTAAAAAGTACTTTCCTGCAGATCAGTTTTTAAATAATTTATTTATTTAAAATTATATTACCCACTACATACAGCATAGGGCATTTACAATCCTAAAGGGGATGGACATTTTAAACTACAACCCAAATTTCGGAAAAGTTGGGACATTCTTTAAATTTGAATAAAATGAAAACTAAAAGACTTTCAAAATCACATGAGCCAATATTTTATTCACAACAGACAATAGGTAACATAAATGTTTAAACTGAGAAATTTTATGCACAAAATTAACTCATTTCAAATTTGATGCCTGCTACAGGTCTCAAAAAAAAAAAAAAAAAAAAGGGGCATGTTTACCATGGTGTAGCATCTCCTCTTCCTTTCAAAACGGTTTGAAAACGTCTGAGCATCGAGGTTATGAGTTTCTGGAGTTCTGGTGTTGGAATTTGGTACCATTCCTACCTGATATAGGTTTCCACCTGCTAAAGTTTGTGGTTGTCTTTGACATATTTTCAATGATGAGGCAAATGTTCTCTATAGGTGAAAGATCTGGACTGCAGACAGGCCAATTCAGTACCTGGACTCTTTCCCGACAAAGTCATGCTGTTGTAATAGCTGCAGTATGTGGTTTTGCGTTGCTGAAATACACAAGGCCTTCCCTGAAATATACGTTGTCTGGAGGGGACCATATGTTGCTCTAAAACCTTTATATAGCTTTCAGCATTTTTAGTTCCTCCCAAAACAGGCAAGCTGCCCATACCGTATGCACTTATGCACATCCATACCATCAGAGATGCTGGATTTTAAACTGAACGCTGATAACACGCTGGAAGGTCTCCCTCCTCTTTAGCCTGAAGAACACGGCGTCCGTGATTACCAACAAGAATGTCAAATTTGGACTCATCTGACCATAGAACACTTTCCCACTTTGAAACAGTCCATTTCAAATGAGTCTTGGCCCACAGGACACGACGGCGCTTCTGGACCATGATCAAATATGGCTTCCTTTTTGCATGATAAGAGCTTTAGTCGGCATCTGCAGATGGCACGGTGGATTGTGTTTACCGACAGTGGTTTCTCGAAGTATTCCTGGGCCCATTTAGTAATGTCATTGACACAATCATGTCGATGAGTGATGCAGTGTTGTTTGAGGGCCCGAAGACCCCGGGCATCCAGTAAAGGTCTTCAGTCTTGTCCCTTACAAACAGAGATATCTCCAGTTTCTCTGAATCTTTTGATGATGATATGCACTGTAGATGATGAGATTTGCAAATCCTTTGCAATTTGACGTTGAGGAACATTGTTTATAAAGTTTTCCACAATCTTCTTCCGCACTCTTTCACAGTTTGGAGAGCCTCTACCCATCTTTACTTCTGCGAGACTCTGCCTCTCTAAGACTTCCCTTTTATAGCGAATCATGTTTCAGACCTGATATCAATATACTTAATTAGTTGCTAGATGTTCTCCCTGCTGAATCTTTTTAAACTTTCTTACTTTTTCAGCCATTTGTTGCCCCCATGCCAACTTTTTTGGGACCTGAAGCAGGCATTAAATTTGAAATGAGCTTATTTTTTGCATAAAACTGTCCCAATTTTTCCAAAATTCGGGTTGTTAAAGGTGCTGGACAATGGTGATGGCACATTTTTTGTAAACAGTAAATAGTAAATCTTCTTACTTTCCTCTCAAGTCAAGTCAGTCTTGAAAAAAGTCACAGAAGCAAGCGATATGCATTATTCAGGGCATGAGAACTCATATGTTGTTGTTGGGCAGAAAACTTTTATCTCCACATTTAGTCATTTTTATATTTTTGCAAACATGAGTGGGCCTCATTAACCAACCATTCTAACAAAGATTTACAAAGATTTACTCGTAGTAGAATAAATTACAGCTTGTGCACTTAGGAGAGAATGCATGCTCGAAGCCCACACAGATTTATTTGCAGAGACTGCCTTACAAGATAAATTAGGCTACCAAAATTTTTGATCATGGCTTTGAACTTGAAATAAAGAAAAGAAGCAACAAAAACAGATGTAGACAGAGTATGGAGTTATGTCTAAAACAATTCAAAACAAAGAGAGTAAAAAAATTTGAAATACATAGATGATAGGACACGGAATGGTGATCTGATTAAAAAGTTGTAGAACAGACGAATTATGCTGAAATTAAAAGACGTGTGAGAAAATCCGTGTTCGGTGGACTATAACAGTCCAATTTCAACACCAGCAAAAACAAAAAAACAAGTGGACATGATCAAGTTTCTTGCCCAAAGGTCAAAACATGGCAGAGCTTTATTTTTGTACTGTATATCCATACAAACTTACCAATACTGTGAGTTTTTAAAAGAGACACTTTATTGTATTAAAAGTTGTGTACTGCCTCTATCCTTCTGAGTTCTCAATCTTTAAAAGTGACACTTTTAATTGTATTAAATGCTACATTTGAACAGTTATTTCAAATCAATTTAACTTAAAATTGTTTTGTTTCAAGAAATTTTATTTAAAAAACACCCTAAATCACCCTAAATCATGGCTTTTTTGTGTTTAGTCATGACAGTAATGCGATGAACATGTAACAAGTGCAGACTGTAATGCTAGGAGAGAGAAAGAGAGAACACAAAGTCAGAAATTATATACATCTCTAGACCTTTATTTTTCCTTTTGGACAAGAGTAGAGCACGATTCCTAATCCAGAAAACTCCACAGTTCTTCGGGACGATGCTTCCCCACCTCCCATAAAATGCATGGGATACCAGTGGGGAAAGGCCAGCTAGATGGCTCAGTATGCCGTGACACACTAGCGTGCCCAAATAAATAAATAAGTAAGTAAATAAGTAAGTAAGTAGATAGATAGATAGATAGATAATCAGCAAAAAACTTTGTGTTATTTGGAGATGGCCTCGGTCTATAAAAAATAATGACTTTACTTCAGGCCTTGATGTGGGAGAGAACAGGGAAACAAACTCAATAATTTGGGGTAAAGGCAGTCTACCTTTTGCAGTATGGTCATGCCATTTCTGTCTTCATTTCAGCTTTATTTTTCTAATATGATTACAAGATAATTAGTCCCAAAAAATGCTGTTTCCTCTAACCTGACCGACCCGACAAACTCCTGCCGACCGAAAAGTTTTTTGGTATGTGAAAAACAAATAAGAACTAAACCGACCGACCTTTCAGTTTTGTGATTGATTGTATTTTTTTTATGAGTCAAGGCGCCTGCCAGCTGGTTATTTTGTTTACGTGACATTGACCTATGGAGTCAGCCATAGCAACTATTTATTAGTGACTTATAGAATCAGCCAATGAGAATGTGTTTTAGTGTGCGGCCAATTGCAACACTATATTCTATAGGCTAACTTCATTTGGGTGAAGAATGATCTAGACTGCGCACTGCCCAGTGGTGCACAGTCTTGACTGGGGTATAAAATATACTTGCGAGGAAAAAAAATGCCGACCTACCGACCCTATTTATTCTGAGCCCCTTAGGGTGAACACACCATTTTTTAGGCCTTATATATATGCTTGCTTGGTAAATTATCTAAAATTATATGAGATGAATGTGGTGGTCATTATTAATTTACCCTTGTATTTTTCCATCTCCACAGAAAGGGTCTCCATGTGTGTAGACCAGAGAAGGAGACAGCTCGCTGAGCAAGCCTTCGGCCTCCACCTGGATCCTGTACTTATACTGCATCCCTTTCTGTACATCACTATGAGCATCTCAACACAACCAGACATGCAGACACACAGACATCCACACACATGCAAGAAAACATCATATTAAAGATATCAAATAACACACAAGATAAAAGATTTTAGTGACACTTTAGAGCATATCTTTGGCACTACCAGATTATGTTGAGTCACATTGACTTCATGTGATGCCATATATATATATCAGAGTTTAGTGATTTTTGCTAATCCTCAAGATCTCAAGAGATATTCAGGTTAATAACCCTTACTATCTTGAAGATTCAAAATGAATAAAATTGAAAGTTAAAAATGAATAAAAAAAAAAAATAAGAAGGTTAATAGCATCCAGTTCCTCTAAATTCTTGAGCTATCTCTCATGAACTGCAGGTTTGAGATCTCCCTAAAGTGGTTTAATGATATTGAGGTCAGGAGACTGAGATGGCCACTCCAAAACCTTCACTTTGTTCTGCTGTAGCCAATGACAGGTTGATTTGGCCTTGTGTTAACTTTATATATCCTTCTCCTGCTTTATGAGCTCCAACAATTATTTTTCACAAGTTTAAACTGATTTCTATTGTTTGTAACATGGTGTTTTTTCAAGTTACAGCTCAAACCCTTACTGATTTTTTAATACTGTGTGTACATTGGATGATAACAGTCAGTTTAAACTTTTTAAAATATTTTCCAAGGTTTCTGCATTTCAAAGTTAAAGCACATTCTTGCACAACAGTGGTTTGTACCATGGCTCAACAAAAAGGTAATTTCTTTAGGGGGCTAATAATTGTGACCCTGGGAGTTTTTGTGAAATAATTTTGTTTGTGTGCTATATAAAATATTGTAAGCATCCAAAATAAAACCAGGATTTTTAGAAATGCTGTGTTGAATATTCCTTGCTCTGTAAAAATGCACTTGTAGAATTAAAAAAAAAAAACTTCACAGGGGAGCTAATAATTTTTTCCTTGTTGGTATAGGGACAGTGAAAGGAAATTTGTTGAAGATGAACAGACTCACATTTCACCATTACGAATTATTTTGGCATGTCGAGATTGCCCAAGGAGAAATAAACCAAATCCATGTTGTTGGAATTAAGGTAACGGCCCTCTCCTGGATTAGATCTTATTTAACTGACCGTTATCAGTTTGTAGTTGTAAATGGTGACTTCTCTGTACATTCTAATGTTAAGTGTGATGTTCCAGAAGGTTCCATTCGAGGCCACTGTTTTTTTCTCTATACATGCTCCCTTTGGGTAATATTATTTGTGAACATGGTATTAGCTTTCACTCTTATACTGATGACACTCAGTTGTACATTTCACCTAAGCCAGATGAGAAAAGAAAACTTTCTTTTAATAAATTCTGATGAGACAGTAGTACTTGTACTCGGATCACAGACAGCTAGAAGTAAGGTTTCTGTTTTTGTAGTAACTAGTATTTTAGTTTCATCATGTGTAGCAGTAAAGGACCTTGGTGTGATTATTGACCCTGGTCTTTCATTTGAAGCTCATGTAGATAATACTAATAGGATAGCCTACTTTCATCTCAGGAATATTACTAGAATAAGAAATATAATGTCACTGCCTGATGCAGAAAAACTTTTTTATGCTTTTGTTACCTCAAGATTAGATTACTGTAATGCGTTACTGTCTGAATGCTCTAATGGGTGCATAAACAAGCTCCAGTTTGTCCAGAATGCATTAGCAAAAGATCTTACCAGAACCAGAAGATACAGCACATCACCCCATCTTATCTACACTGCACTGGCTCCCAATTAAATTTTGCATAGAATATAAGATACTACTTTAACCTATAAGGCACTTAATGGTCTTGCACCACATTATCTTAGGGAAATTCTTGTTGTTATGTTCCACCACGCCTACTTACATCAAAAGGTGCCGGCTACTTACTGATACCTCCAATAATGAAGACTACTGCAGGGCAGAACGTTCTTCTACATAGCCTCACAGTTATGGAATAGCCTTTCAGTTGATGTTCAGGACTCAGACACAGTGTCTGTGTTTTAAGACTGGACTGAAAACTTACTTGCTTTGTCAAGCATTTTGTTAATAGCATTTTATTGGGTAAAGAGGCAAATCTGGGGGTTCTCAGGCATAAAGAGTTAAACAGAATGTTTGAATGCTGTCACTCTCACATGCTCACCCAGGTCCATCGACAGTGGTGTGGCTGACTGCCTTATGTCACAGGGTGCCTTATGTCACAGGGTGCCCTCATAGCTGCCTTTCTTCTGCTTCTCTCATTTTAGTCATGCTGTCATAGTCAGCTGGAGTCCCTGCTTGCAATCAACACTGATACTCTCTTCTTTAACCATTACACTGTTATAAGCATACCTAATGTCCCCTTCCTCTCTCTCCCTCTCTGTTTTTGGTGAGGTATACATGCTACTTCTGTGATACCAGTGAACCTGATCCTTCTTCTCTCTGAAACCTGTGACCCATCCTGATATGTTACTACTGGTTGGAGTTCTTATCATAGAAGCCCCTCACTCCAGCTGATGATGATCCATATGGACCTAAATATACACTCAGAAACTGTGAAGACCTTTCACTGCTGGTGATATAAACTCATTCATTTATTCATTAATTTTCTAAGCCACTTCATCCTAATAAGGGTAGCGGGGAGGCTTGAGCCCATCTCAGCTGACTCTGGGCAAGGCGGGGTACACCCTTAACAGTTTGCCAGGCCATCGTAGGGCCAACGCACACACAACCATCCACAGTCACACCTAGGGGCGATTTGGAACAGACAATTAGCCTAATGTGGATGTTTATGGACTGTGGGAGAAAACTGGAGTACCTGGAGGAAACCCACACAAGCAAAGGGAGAACACTCAAACTCCACACAGAAATGCCAGAGACTGGGAATTGAACCCAGGCCTTCTTGCTGTGAGGTGGACGTGCTAACCACTGATCCGGGCACTTTCAATGGGACTTTCAATGGTCCGCCTCCAACGGTCTCGGTCCATGGCATCCTCTTCTGAGAGCCAAAGCGCCCGACAGTCTTCCTCAACTGTAGCCTCCCAGGTCTTGATTGGTCTCCCGCGAGGACGCATGCCTTGTACCTCCCACTCCTTCCATACCTTTTTCACCCAATCAGAGTCTGTGTCTTTTCTCAAGATGTGACCAAACCAGCACAGCCGTCATCTCCTCAAGACCAAGCTGATCTCCTCGAGGCCCAACATATCGTGCAGCTCACTGGAGGACTTAGTCTCACGCAGACCTGCCCCACACAATTGCCTCCACATCCTGGTGTCAGCAATTTCCAGCTTATGCTCGTTTTCTAATGTCATTGGCCAGTTCTCACTTCCAGACAGGAGAGCACTTCTGACACAGGCATTGAAGACACGCCCCTTCATTTGTAGGGAGGGAGCTCCTGAATATAAGAATAGGGCCATCTCGTGGAACTTCTTCCATCCACAGTGGATGCACACACCAACTGCGGCACTCGCTCCACCCATCCAGCATCCAGCGTGTCTCCCAGATAAACAAAGCTGCGGACCGCTTCGTATCTCTTGCCCTCCACCTCCAATTGCTCTCCATCTCCAACCATGGCGGGTCTAGGCAGTACTCCTCTGCACCTTCTGCAGCTGAAGGTGCACTGGCCACTGTCAAGCTTTCCAACACTCCACCTCACTTTTGATGGACCCACTTCCCACACTGAGTGCATGAAATGGAGTTCACACCAACTCCCCTGCCGCACACACCACATGGGAAATCTCCCATGTCTTGATGTTGACCAGCACCTGCTGCCAACACCATGACTTTCGTTTTCCCGGTGTTGACTTTCATGCCCTTGCTGCTCTCCAAGAGGCCAGCTTCCTCCTCAGCTCTTCTTTGTTGTCTGCCATGAGGACAAGGTCATTGGTGTAGAGGACCTCCCAAGGGTGGCCTGTCCTTACCCCTATGAACACGACGTCCATGGCGAACAGCAGTGGACTGAGCACCCAACCCTAGTGGACACCAATATTGACTTTCAAGCCACCTGACTCACCAGCACCAGATTTTACCACTGTACTGGAGTCCCGGTATTGAGCTTGTGGTTGATCTATAATGCTGTAAGAAATTATACTCTAGTTGATAGATGGATGTGATGGTCAGTTAGAATGTGTTTTATTTCATTCCATGTTTGAAAGGTGGCTCCAATCCTAGAGCCAAGGAATGCAGAATTGTTACAATAGTTCATAATGGTAAATCAAAGGTATTTAAAGCTATGAACATTTTTGTTCTTTTCACCAATGCAAATGAGGCATTATTTACTTTTTACTTCCTCATAAACATTAAAGACCATCATTTCCGTCTTAACATTAGACATTTGCAGTCCAAAGCAAGTGACAGTATTTTCATAAATCTGCAAAACATTTTGAAGCTCCTCAATGGGAAATGGTCAGGTCATCAGCATATAAAAGTTCGGTTATCCGATTTTCCGGTTATCCGATGCTTGTGCTTTCTTATGAAGTTCATTTGGGATACAGTATCTGACCTTGGAGCCAGTGTCTTGACATGTTTTCTATATTTAATGGCAAGCAATTCTAACAACAAAATCCATGTACACACTGAAAATGGAAGGGGATTCCAGGGCACCCTGTCGACATCCAACTGGAGTGTCAAATAGTGGAGTTGTTCCTTTGATAAACGCGCAGAGAGCACGTAGAACCTATATTTACTGACGTGAGTTCAATCTGATTTCAAGGCATTTCATCAAAGCATCACGTGGTATACAGTCATACACTGCTTTCAGGTCTACAAAATCTATGAACTGTGCGGTTCCTGATTTGCTTGACTTTTCAATAATTTGGGGTGAAATGAAAATGCCATCATTATACGTTAACCTGTTTGAATGAAACCCAAATTGTGAGGGTAGCAGAATATGCTCATATGCCTCCCGAGCTCTCTCCACAATGATCCCGGATACAACTTTAGATAGGTTAGCATTGATACTTCGACCTCAATAATCCATCTAGTTGGTACGTGTAGAAATGTCCATACCAGCACTATCACTAATATAATATACTTTAGCATCCTTTCAGATGTTGCATATTTCAGATGTTCAGCATACAGTTTATCTGTTCCTTTACATTTGCTATTCTTCAGTCGCTTAAGCCCTTTCTGAATTTCTGAAGTCTGGTACTGACGTGTCAGTGGTGGGTATGTGCTCTGGTGGTAGGATGCATGTGTAGTTCTCAGGATGCTTTAGTTTTAGTTGTGGTTCATATTCTCGTGGACAAAAGTGCTTGTAGAACTGTTCATCAGTCTAAACTCCACTTCGGTTTTCCGTTATTTTCTTGCAAGGTTCAAAGTTGGTCTGCCTTGATTCTGTAATAAGTGTTCTTCAACTGAGTACCAAGTTTCTTGATTTCATTTCCAAGAGTCTTTCTTCTCTCAGTCTTCCTCATTGTGGCGTTTGATCAATAGCTCTTGGTATTCTTGGTTGACCCAGGGTTTATTAACAAAGATCTTTGTCATGAGAGGAAATGTTTCTTTTGAGGCCTGCAGAATTGATTTTACAATAAACTCTTCCACTCCATCTGACACTGTTGAGATTGGTTCAGGTGCCATGAGCTGGTCAAGTTTTGCGCTGTAGTTTGCATGTAGGAATATATCATCTCTAAGACATCGAACATCTTGCTTGGCTTTAAATACAGCGTTCTTGGAAAAGATTTGCGGTTGTCGGATTCAAAAGGATCACTCTGTGCGAGATAAACCCTACAATTTTTGCATGCCCATTTCACATGCCACACAGTTATTATGTAATCAAGTCTTCGGTTATGACAAAAATTCGATTTTTTTAAATTTAAAAGACCTACTATGTTCTTCTGATCTTGTGGCAAACATAGTTTTCAGTAGGTAGAGGTTATTACTATCTGCTGTCTCTATGATCCTTGATCCACTGAAACTTGTTGGGTTACCATTGGTAAACTGACCAACACTTGTCTTTTGCTAGGATCACAATCATTTTCAATTGTTGCACTGAAGTCACCAGCAGCGATTATTTTGAAAGAACGGTGCTTGGCTTTGGTTTTTCATATTTCTTTTTGTAGTGTGTGGTAAAATCTTTGTTTGCTGAAATCAGTTACTACCTACTGGGGTGCCCTTTCACCCTCTGTTTGGATCATACCCTGCTCCAATGTCACCATCGCATGAAGAATGTCAACAAGCAAATCACTTGTTAGTATCTTGCTTTACAACCATTTAAATTTAAAGTGGTCCACAGGCCAGGGGCACATTTGGTTGTGGCTGTTTACCCCTCCTGCTGGGAGGTATGCAGGCTGGAGAGCTCCCTGGGCTGAGTCAGGTAGTGGGGGGTGCATGGCAACGATGACATGATGGAGCACCCTCTTCTGGCAGAGAGAATTCAAGTTAAGCCAGCAGGTAAATATGTAAATGCACCAGTAGCTAATCAGTAGTATCATTTATGTGTATTCTCTGTGGATGCTTTCAGATACAGAGAAGCAGGAGCAGTAGTGTCTCTGGTTGATTGTGCAGTGTGTAGTCTAGTGCATGGATAATTTTGTATCTCAGAGTGAGATAATTAAACTGCTTAAAAGCAGAGGAAAGTAAAGAGAAGAATGAATAAACAGAATGAATTGTCCACTAGTCTCGGAGTCCCTTTTGTCCTGAACTGGAAAGTTATTACAGTATGTTTAACATAGCCTCAGTCTGTTATAAAGAAATATAGTTCCATAATTTATCAAGCAGAATCAAATATGCACACATAAGCTGTGTAAAATTATATTATATTTATTCATTATATTGATTATTTTATGAAAAATTCTACATACTTTATCTGTGTTATTACTGAGCGACATGGTAATGTAGTAAATGTAGCATGTCCACCTCATAGAAAGAAGGTCCTGGGTTTGAGTCTCAGGCTCAGCGAGGGTGTTTCTATGTTGAGTTTGCATGTAATCCTCATGTTTGCATGGGTTTAGCTCTTACAAATTGCCCCTTGGTTAAAGTGTGAATGGTTGTGTGTAGTAGCCGCAAGGTTCAGTGGAGTACTCTCCACATCCAGTGGCATATGATGCACAACATGTAGCCAATTTACCAGCAAGTGGCCACACCATCTAGATTCATACACTTCAAAGACCATATGCTGTAGCTTTAAGCACCCCCCAAGGTTTTGCAGAATCTCTAGGGAAGCATACTCATCTATGCATTCATCCATCCATTTTCCTCCACATATTCGAGGTCGGGTTGCAGAGGCAAAAGGTCAATGAGGGAAACCAAGGCATCCCTCTCCCCAGTGACACTCTCTAACTCCACTTAGGGGATCCCAAGACATTCACAGCGCAAGTGGGAGCGAGTTCTGGGTATACCCTGGGGTCCCCTCCCAGTTGGACGTGCCCAGAACACCCCTAAAGGGAGGCAACCAGGAGGCATTCTGATCAGATCAGCTACCTCAGCTGTGAATCACTACTATGCATGCCAAAGGTCATGTTCTGAAGAGGCCAACAGAACCATATAATCTGCAAAAAGCAGCAAAAAGTTTCCCAACCAGCAACCCTCCTCTACATGACTAGGCCTTTAAAATTCTGTCCATGAAAACCACAAACAGGATCAGTGACAAACATGCAGTGAAAATGAGTTCGAATTTTTGCTGAGGATGTGGACGCAGCTCTTGCTTTGGTTATATAGGGACCTGATGGCTTACAACAGCAACCCAGTACCCTGTACTCTCAGCACCCCCCCCCACAAAATCCCCCAGGAGACACGGCCATAGGTCTTCTTCAAGTCCACAAAACACATGTAAAATGGATGGTCAAACTTCCATAACCACTTTTTTCAAAGATAAAGAGCTGGTCCACTGTTCCATGACCTAGATGAAAGCCATACCACTCCCCCTAAATCAGAGGTTAAACAATCTGTCAGAGCCTCCTCTCCGACACGTTTTTTAGAAACGGGAACCATTACAGGTTTGTCCCAGGTGTCGTCCCAGACCTCCATGTGACATTGAAAAGGCATGTTAACGGAAACAATGACACAACATGTTGGGGCAAATCTCATCCACCCCTGGAGCCCTGCCGCCGAGGAGCATTTTAACTACCTTGGTGACCTTTGACAGGGTAATGGCTTCACCTTCCCCAAATCTTGAATCTCTGCTTCCTCAGTGGAGGGCATGGTGGCTGGATTGATGAGATCCTCAAAGTGCTACTTCCACTGCTTAACTATGTCTACAGATTGGGTTAGCAGTTCTCCACCCAGACATAGCACAGCCCAGGATGGGCCCTGCCTTCCCTTTCCTGAGCCACTGAACAATTTGCCAGAACTTCCTTGAAACCAACCGAAAATGCTTCTCCATGGCCTCTCCAACCTCCTCCCATCCCCTAGTTTTTCCTTCTGTGACCACTGAAGCAGCAGCTCTTTTGGTCACTTAATATCTGTAAGCTGACTCAGAAGACCTCTGGGACAACCAAGCCTGAGAGGCCCCCTTCAGCTTGACAGGTTTCTTTACCGCTGGTATTCACCAGTAGGTTCTTAGGTTCCTGCTGCAACCTTCTGGCCAAAGCTCCTGGAAGACCATCCACAACAAAGGCCCTGAACCCATTCGAATTCCATCTCCCCAACCTCCCCCATGATGTGAGAGAAGCTCTCCTGGAGGTGTGAGTTGAAGATCTCATGGATGGGGGTCTCCATCAGACTCTCCCAGTTCTCCCTCACAACACATCTGGGTTTACCTGGTCTGTCCAGGAGTCTTCCCTCACTACTGAATCCAACTCATCCAGGTGGTGTTCATTTGATAGCTCTGCCTCTCTCATCACCCGAGTGTCCAAAACACATGGCCGCAGGTATGATAATAGAACTACAAAGTTGATCATCGACCTTTGGCCTAAGGTGGTCTGGTACCAAGTACACTTATGAGCCACCATATGCTCAAACATTGTGTTTGTTATGGACAGTTCATGCCTAGCACAACAGTGCAATAATAAAACACCACTTGGGTTCAGATTGGGGAGGCTGTTCCTCCCAATCATTCCCACCAGGTCACTTTATCATTGCCCACATGGGCATTAAAGTCTCCAAGGAGAACAATGGAATACCCAGGTGGCATTCCTACAAGGACTCCACCATGAGACTCCAAAAAGGCTGGGGAATCTGAAATGCCATTTGGTGCATAAGCACAAACAACAGTCGGAACCTTCCATCCTGCAATTTGCAGTCACAGAGAGGAGAACTTCACCACTGAAGCACTCAGCCGGGGACTTGTGGTGGGTATTTAGTCAGGGACTCAGTGTAATGAACCCAAAGCAACACTTTTGAAATGCAAAACACTAGTGATTTCACTTCGAATACGCATGTGTAGGCATCCAAAATGCAGGTCCTTTGAAACTAACTCCTCTGCACAGAGAAAATCTAATACTAAAATTTCCCACTTAAAGAAAACTATGGGATGCCCAAAATTTGGATCCACAAGCTTTAAACTTGGATTAAACACCAACGTCAACAAACTAATACATTCATGTCAACAAACTAATACATTTAACACGAATGACCAAATGGCTTCACAATAACCAACCCATGAACATTGTAAGTCCACATACTCTTTAAGAGCTCAGACTGTGACCCTAACCCTTCCATCAGCTTAGCATTCAGGAAAGGTATAACAAAGAAGGCAACCAGTTTTCACTCTCACAGGATATTGCATCTGGTAAACAGCCTAATGGCCTTATCAACTCTATGAATCAGAGGTGATAACCTCTCAAAGCTCTCCACACAATTTCCTGATTACAGTCTGAGATTAACCAGAAAATAATCACTGACCCCAGTCTCACCCAGGAGAGAGATACAGACAGGCTAACTTTAACAAGAAAAATTTCAATGATTAACACTTTGTGAACTTCATCTAGGCTCCAAGCTTTGAATTGGACCCAGTATTAGAGCAGCATGTCCAGTACAAAAGGTACTCAAACAATAGATCTGACCCCCATGGAGGCAGTCCCTCATCTGTCTACTTTCTGTCAACCCTAAGCCAATTCAACCACTGCTATGTGTCCTACCCCTGCATATTGAAATGTGCTTTAAGACAACCGGAGCCTCCCACTAAAAGGGAGGTGACCTAATTGAGAGCACACGTCTGACTACCTGCTGGGAGAAGGAGGGAAATGCAGATCCTTCACAACTAACTCCCCTACACAAAGAAAAATCATCATCTAAATTTCCCACATCAAGAAAAATATGGGAAGCCAATACTCTTAGACTTTCAAGGATGGTTTAACAGCTTTCAATCAGGATTGAAGTACCCCCATCCTGTGATTCTATGACCTAAACACAGGCACACCACCCCCCACCCCACCCCCCCACACACACACATCCTGATTCCAAACCAATGTTATTAGTTCATGTCAACAAATAATACATTTAACACATTCCAGCATGTACAGATAATTTTGTAAGAGTCCAAATACTCTTTGAGACTGTGACCCAAGCCCCACTACTGGCTAGGCATTCAGAAAGGCAATTTACAAAGAAGGCAACCAGTCGTCACTCGCACAGGATAGTGCAACTGGGTAAATGGCATAATGGCTTCATTAACTCCAAGGATCAGAGATGAGAACCTACCAAAACTCTCCACACAATTTCCAGAGAACAGTCTGAGATTAAATAGATAAGAATGATTGACTTTTTTATGACTGAGGACCCCAGTTTCATCCAGGAGAGAGATACAGACGGGGAGCTTTTACCAGATAACACGGCAATGATTAACACGGCAATGATTAACACTTTCAGAACCTCCTCAAGGGCTAAAACTTTTTCAAGACAATCTGATAAGCACATTTCAGAGACCCCATGGAATCGAAGCTGAGGAGTTGTAAACAAAAGGCAGAAATGTGATCTTTCATTTTAAGTGTAAATGTCACAAAAGCCATTGTCATAAAAGTGTACCTGGAACAAGTTATATTTCTTTAATTGCAAAAGCATGCAAACTATCATTCTAGAGGTCATAAATTGTCATCATTTAAAGATAACACCTCTGGCTCAAGGCAAAATGGCTGGTCATTGGCCAGAGGCCCAAGTACCAACTCATTAATATGCATGAATTCTGGACTCAAATTCAACATATCAGAATGCTAGAATCTTAGCAGAATAGAGCGCCGATCATTGATCATCAAGCTTCAAGCATTAAGTCTTTAATTTTTGCTCTCCAATCTCCTACCCAACTCTCAAGAATTATTCAATTCAATACAATTCAGTTTTATTTGTATAGCGCTTTTTACAATTGACATTGTCACAAAGCAGCTTTACATAATAAAATTAGTTTAAGGAGGAATCCAAAATTTTTTCTACAACCCCCTACACATCCCTAATGAGCAAGCCCGCGGTAACAGTGGCAAGGAAAAACTCCCTCAGTTGACACAAGGAAGAAACCTTGAGAGGAACCAGGCTCAAGAGGGAAACCC
>JBCNYH010000022.1:3070706-3080777 GCA_039654325.1 Tandanus tandanus | reverse complement strand
AAGAAATTAATGAGATTAGTTCTGTCTCCTGAATGGGGCTAAAACTCTCTAGTTGTTGATCTAATGGCGGTGTATTAATGTTTACCGTTTTAGTTAATGACATATCTGACTTTAAGTTTAGGGACATTAATTTAGGGACAATTAACAACAAACTTTTCTCCTGGCCAACCTCAGCTTTACTGACTGATCATCAAAAATCCACCTCAGTGACCACAGACAGCCTATGTAACTTCATTTCATCCATTCTGAATAATACGGGCTTATCTGTGTGCTTTAATCAACTGTTATGTGCTTGTACTCCTACTTTTAAGGCTCTCAGTTGCTGGTTACTGTAATGCATGGGTTCACCCATTGTGACACCATGCATTCTTCTCTTTTACCATAACCCCTCAACCATTTGGGGTATCAAAATTATATAAATTGCACATGACAGCACAGAAGTTGTTTTTAAGTATATGACTCATTACAGTAGTCACAGGATCTGCTCTAGTATGACTGTGACATGTGGTGACCAGAGCCCTCTGGTGGTGATGAATGTTGTTTGTGACACAGCAATGTTCTTTTAACTGTAACCTTTCAACCATTTGAGCTTAAAAATAATTTGAATTGCTCATGTAAGAAGACAACCAGGACTTATATCGTATAGCAATATATATTGTGGTTATTAAAAAATATATAAGGAAACAACATGACTTGAAGTAGCAGTGAGGACAAAAAGGAGAACAAAGGGGGAAACATGGGTGGAGTCAAAATGACATTGAAGTCAGACTGTAATAAGATTACAAAAAAAATTTAAATAAAAAAGACAAGGCACAGAAGGAGTCCACAACAGAGAAGGTTTTGATGATGATTTTTGAGCATTTCTTACATGGATGATGGACTGGAATTTTCCAACGTGGAAGCATTTTGGAGTTTGCTTACAAACTGCAGCACACAGAGCAGTGGAAAGTGGATCCAGGATCTTACGTATAAATAAGTGGTAAACAGAGGGAATTTCTTTTTCTCAGCTGTGAAGCTGTTCAAAATATCTGTGAAATAAGTTTGCTGTCTTCTCCAATCTGTCACAGCATGATGGAGTAAAAATTACTTAATTTTTTTTTTTTTTTAAGGCATGGTAAACAAGGAGTGTACAACAGAAGAGGCAATGAATATGGTTTTGAGCATATTTGGAAGGAACCGCTGGCTATTGACCAAAGTACAAGCTTATAATTATGCATGAATTTGTGACTTAAATCCACCATCTCAGAACCACAGAATCTGAGCAGCACTGAACACTGAACTTCGATCACGGAGTGTCGAGCTTCAAGCATCATTAAGCCTGATCTTTTTGCTACACTCCACTATCCAACTCTCAAGAACCAATGGCAAAATGTCTTGTCCAGGCCAACCTCGGCTTCAATGAGTGATCAGCTAAAATCCTCCCTAATCACCACAGACAGACTAATTAACCAATAATTGTTTTAATCATTCTGTATAATCTGCATGTACTCACACTTTCAAGGCTCTGTCTCACTGGCTCCTGTATTATTGGGTAATAACTCATAATTAGGTCACAGCATTTCCATTTCCCACACCGTTCATTTAATAATTTCTGTTTGTTTTATAATATTGTTTAATAATAATTTTTACTTAAAATAATACTTTTGTCCTTCAATCTTTGCTCATGCCTAAAATCTTCCTTTTCAGGTATTACTGCCTTGCAAGCCTTAGTCATTATAGCTATAAATTTGTCGAGAAAAGAATTTCACCCCATGCTTCCTGAAGCACTTCCCACAGGTTGGACTGGCTTGATGGGCACTTCTTCTGTACCATACGGTCAAGCTGCTCCCACAAGGGATCAATCGAGATCTGGTGACTACACAGGCCACTTCATTTTTGACAAAATACCAGCTGACTGCTTCTTCTTTAAATAGTTTTTGGATAGTTTGGATGATTGTCCTTTTGTAGAAGAAATATGGCTTCAATCAAGTGCCACCAACAGGGTGTGGCATGGTGTGACAAAATGGAGTGATTTTTTTAAAAAGTGCTTGTCTTTAAAAAACAAGGAAATTTCTGAGTGTCCCCAAACTTTTGAGTGGTAGTGTAAATGGCATAATAACATCCTAGACTGCCAGGCTTAACTTTGCAAGTGTGGGATTGATCAAGATTGTGTCAGCTACAGTGTGACTTAGCCTCAGAGTGCAGAAACAGACCACAAGTAGGAAAGTGAGGTATAACTGGATGGCTCTCGAGTGTGATGCTGAGTTACAGGACAAGTACAAGGTGGCAGTCAGGAACAGGTTTCAGCTCCATTTCAATGATATTGTTGAAACAGGTACATCTTGCAATGTGAACTTCAAGTGCTTGAAGTCACAAGAAAGCTCTAGTGTTTTTATATCTCTGCCTAGGAGGAGGAAAGACAGACTCTTTCCAAATAATGAATGTGTGAGTCATGTTTGCAAGGAAGAGGAACCCTATATCACATTCACTGAGTACAACAGGGAGGATGATTAGGGATTAAATTGAGAAAAACTTGTTAAAGTCTCTGATGAAGTTTTGACAGAATCCAATAAAATTTAGTTGGCTGAAGCATGTCACTCAACTAATCTGAGGGTTGGAGACTGGTCAGAGGCACAGCTGCTCTGAAAACTGACAAGAGATGGGGAAAAGATGGGTTTGTCCTAAAAAATTTAAAATGGGTGAATATCAACAATATAAAATTGCACATCATGAACAGGGCACATGTGAACCAGACACTTCCTGAGTTATGATCTGCCCTTAACATTATTCTATACCCAAGATGGCTGATCTCAGGAAAAGTTACAACTAGAGGGGAATTAGTCTGAGCTTTATCACCACATAGGTATATAACAAGATGATACTGAATATTATCCAGCTACCTTTAGACTCGCTAACCCACATCATTCATACGACATGCAAAAAAAGACAGCTGTTAACAAAATTTCAGCTTACGTGCAGTAATGGTATACGGTTTTAAACTTCAGTTTTTCAAAAACAAATTGAGGCCTGCCCTGTAAAATCTTAAATCTGAACGGCAAATGTTTGTTGCTTCATTATATATCTTACAAATTTTTCTGATCTGTAATAATGCCATAAAAATTTAATGATAACTCTTCCACATGAGCCTGACAGACATTCTAACATACGCAAGGAGTAATTTGAAATCAATCTATCTGACAATTAAGATTTTTCTAATATCTATTCATATATACTTATATATAGAATTTTTTCTAATATCTATTCATATATACTTTATACTGCAACACTGTTTTTGTGTTCCCAGCAGTTACTCTTGGTGCATTTAGGTGTCCAATGCAGACTTGCTTGGGATATTACAAGAGCAGACCTCAAAACCGGGTACGTTTTAAACTTCTATTTCACCTATAAAGAAAATGGATCAACAAATTTAGGTGATACTCCCCATGCTGTCTCTTTATTCAATAACCAACATTTCTTCAAAAGAATATATACAGTTTCATGACAATTGATGTAATATACCCAGTTTGGGCAGTGCTTACACAAAATCCCTGTTTAGCATATTGTGACTCATTCATGTACAATAGACAGGCTGAATTTACCTATTTGTTAAAACCATCTTGATTTCATATTTACTACTGACTCTGCGTTCTAGCCACAGGCGCTGCTCCAAAGTGTGGAGAACCAGTGTAGGAAAATTTGCCTGACACTAAATGTCACGAAGAGCAAACTGGTGCAATTCAACATCTCTACAGAAGCAAGACTGTCAACGTTAGAAGAAGTACTCGGGGTGAAGGATGAGAACAATTATTTAGGCTCATACACCAGCCCCTCAAAATAAGACATCAGCACAAAGAAGGCACAGGCTCTCCACATGCTGAACAACATATGGCATTCAAGGTTGCAGAGACTCTGAAAAGATGCCTCTCTGCAGCTGCCATGGAATTCATGCTTCTGTACTGCTGTTGGACCTGGATCCTCACTGTTCAGGATGAGGTGAGGTGATTGTTTCACATGAATGCTCAGAATGGTTCTCGGCACCTCCTCACAGGACTGTGTCTGTAACTAAACCCTGTACATGGGTTTTCCACCACTATAGGTGAAAATATGGAAAAGAAAGCTAAAATATAATTGTTAAAAAAATCATTCAGCCATGAACAACTAACTAGAAATGCTTAAAATATTATGTGTGCAAATATGTGTGTGTGTGTGTGTGTGTGTGTGTGTGTGTGTGTAAGCTTTTCAGCATCTTACCTGTCTGTATATGTGTATTGTTTAAGTGTGACAGGGCTCCTGCCTTGCTGTATGGGTGGATTCCGTAGCACATGGTAAATGAGCGGATGACAGACAGAGCAAAGTGGATTCTTGGGTTGTGAATTTAGCAGAACAGCATCAACTTCCAACTTCTTATCAAAGGTGGTGAGCTTTACAGCCTTTACTTTCTTGCTGGTGATAGCACGCAGTGTTAGAGGAACATCGCAAAAAACATTCTGGGAGCCAGTGTGCACTGATTCCCCTGACTCCAGGATAAATTCCAGGTCAGAGATTGCCTCTTTGCCTATTAGCAAAAAAGAAAATATTTCAAAGAAAGTGACTTAAATAAAAAATTAATTTCTCAAAGAATATTTGCAGTTTTTAATTAAACATTAACATTTAACAATGTTTTCCATTATGTTCCTTTGTTAAATGCTACAGAAATTTAGTGTATAAATTTCATAGAAATTAAGTTCAAATAGATTATTTTTATTAACAAATAATGTGCATTTCTGGATGAACCGTATGTCTCTATCCCATTAAGGCGATTATTTTTTTACAGGGTAGGCTGCGAGGTCTTTTCCCTAACCCTCCAAAGCAAATGGGAATGTATTCCCAAGCAGTCTCCCATCCAAGTACTGATCAGGTCCTACCCTGCTCTGCTTCTGAGATCAACTGGGTTTAGGCATTCACAGTGTACATTGGGGGGGTATTAAGGGGAAAAATTGTTCTATTTAAGGCATGAAACATTCATACAAGATCATTGGAAAGTTTTGTGAAGGGTCAAGATAAGTGTCAATGAAATCACCAAAAGATTGCAAGATTTTGCATAATAAAATATTAAAATATCTGAAGATAGCTTTCAGTTTAAAACTCACTGAAGGAGATGTATGTTATCCACACAGTTAATGTGTCTGGGACTACTGCATGCTGAAAGTATAACTGCAGAACACATCCGCCAGTCTGAAGACACTGAGAACTCATATTGGCCTCATACAGGCTGAATTCAGGGCTCCAGGAGTGCATGCTAGGTTCACATGGCTGATAAACATCAGGAGAACCTATTACACAGAAACAGACATATCCATATACTTTTTAATGTTTCCCATTCCTACTAAACTGTAAACATATCTTATATTAGAATGAGTACAAATTGGCACAACATTAGAATGTTCCTGTTTCCCTTTCATTACACACATACACACCATTCTGAAAAAAAGCCCAAACTTTCACAGTAATAATAGGATGCAAAGGAGTCCCATTTTTGTTTAATTTTGTTCCCAGTTTAAGTGGGCTAAAAAAAAATAAACATTTATACTTAGAGAATCTGATGAGATAAAGCTTAGGCAAAAGGTTAAATCACAATTCCTGCCAGTTTTAAAATGTTACGTTTTTTTTTTTATATGACAGGGTGCAGGAAGCAACCTATAAAGGAGATATGAAGAGAGGGTTTTGCTAAGTGGGGGGAAGAATCCTAAAAGCTAGTTTAAGGTAGGATAGGTAGGGTGAGGTTAAAGGATACCAAGTGGTGATCATAGATTTGATGTAGGGTAGCAGTGATGCGTGTAACTGGACAAGGATGCCTGAAAATTAGATCCAGGAGATTCCCTCCTTTGTGTATGGGAGAGCAGTTGATAGTAAAATGGAAAGGAGAAGAGGGAGATGTTGATGTCAAGGGGGAGATTAAAGTCTCCCAGGGGAGAAAAAGACTGAGGAATGTGTCCATTTCTTCCAGGAAGGGTCCTAGGGGTTCAGGAGGGTGGTAGATGACAATGATGAGGTTGATTGAAGAAAAACTGCTGCTGCATGAAATTCAAAGAACAAAGATGAGACAAAGAGAGTTGTGTAAAGCACCAATTCTGAGATAACAGCAGACCTGTACCACAACCTCTCCCAGCTACTCATGGAGTGTAAAAGAAAGCATAAGCAAAGGAAAAAGCTGCAGGTGTAGCTGAGTTGTGCTGGGAAATCCAAGTCTCGTTAGTGCAAGAAAGTCAAGACAGTTATGAGACGCAATAAATCAGCCTTCTTTACAGCTGTTTGGCAATTCCAGTGCCCACCTGCCACCTTATCTACCCTGCCACTGGGACAACACTCGAGGGTAGACAAGGTTGCTGGCTTATGGGTAAAATCTTCTGGGTCTAAGAGATGTGACAACAGGGGTAGATTTGAGTGAGTGCAGTCTGGTGGTGTAAGAGTTTATGTACGCTGTAGACCTGATAACCCTAACTGAGTAAGAGGGAAATATACTTAAATAAATTATCACATGTGTATTTTATTTGAATGTCAAAGTTACAAAATCAATTTCCTGATGAATTAAGTGATTCCTTTCACTTTTATGGTGGGGTGGGGAGATCCAGAGTGTGGACAATTGGAGTGGGGGACAATTCCAACCTGGCCTGCCTGGGAGCAATGGGGACAGCATAAAACTCATAGTTCATTTGCAGAGCATACCTTGGCCATTCGAGGGGCTAGAGGCTCATGTGAATGCTTGTTCAGAAGGTTGTTGAAAGTGCTTCTTTTAATACTTCAATGTCCAGAGAACCTCCCAAAATAAACAAATAATGACAGGCAAATAATGCATTTGGCAAACAGTATGTTGGGCTGTATTGTTTACCTCCTTCTAAACATGTAAGCAAAAAAAAGGGCTCTTGTTGATTTGTTTTGGGATTATGTATGAGAGTTGAAAGGGTGTTCAAAATGTCTCTTTTATTCCATGCTTATTTGAGTGTGCATTTAGAATCTATTTCATTCATCTTCATGATATTAGCTTTTCATAAGTATGTATAATTTTTCCATTTTCTGATTTCTTACAGAATGTCTCTCTTTAGAATGGACAAGAATAAAAGAACTCAGAAAGGAGGCAAATACTTTCTCTGTATTTCAACTAATTAAAGTATTGAGCTCTTTGGCCTACACCTGTCCTATTTTGAGGTGTCTGTATAACCCATTAGCTTACCCAGGCCACATGTAGGTTGTGTAAGATTTAGTGAAATTTCTATATGCACTCAAAATCAAAAGTTTGCTTTAGCCCAAAGCATAAAACACTTTAGACTGCAGCACAATAGATTAAAATGGGGTTGAAAAAGCAATTTGTAACTCTAAAATTGTTTTGCTTCAGGTTTATATCGTATTTATGTAGTGCGTGAGCAGGATGAAACCACTTTTGTGAAATTGCAAGACAAAAGTGTAGCTCTGCAGTGAGATATTACTGCTACACTTCTTCATCACTTCTGCCCCTCGTTAGACCTCTGCCCACAGCAGAGATAGCATTTTTATTTAATTGTGCAGTGGGTGGAGTTCAGAGCTGGGAGTGAAGCTTCAATTTTTGCCTACTTAAACTGAGCCACATTTGGCTGACAAACAATCAATATGTAAATCAGAATTAGAATACTTTATTGATCCTGGAGGAAATTGTGTGCACACTGTTGCTCTATTTCAAGTAAAGAAAAAGATAAAAATCTCAATAAGAAAAATTACAAATATCTATATAAATACAATATACATATGGAAATATATATACACACACACATACACACACACATATATATACACACACACACACATATATATACACACACACATATATACACACACACATATATACACACACACATATATACACACACACATATATATACACACACACACACACATACATATATATACACACACACATACATATATATACACACACACATACATATATACACACACACACACACATACATATATACACACACACACACACATACATATATATATATATATAAACACACACACACACACACTTTCTAACCCAGTTCAATGAAAGTAGTGTAACTCTTACAATCAGGGCCAATACAATGCAATCAGCTAACATTAGCTTGCTAGCACTTTAGCTTTCTACGTCGCTATAGCAACACTAGCTTGTATTTTCATTCATTGTTAAAACTCTAGCGATAGCATTCGATGCACTTACTGCTTCTCTAACACCGGGAGCATCGTAGCCCTGATCAAAATACGGCAAAGCGTCAACAAACACTTCACCGGCTACCGACGAAGCTCCAGCCATATTGAAACAGCGTTACAACATGGTATCACACCGACTTCTTTCTTTCCCAACCATATTCAGACACGTTCGGCGCCTCACACTCTCATTGGCTATAAAATCATGCAGTCAAAAAAACTAACCAATCATATGGCTTCTTTTTGGGAAAATACGCAAGACTCCCTAATCATACGCTGGAGGCGTGGCTTGGCGGAATACAGGTAAGAAATTGCAATTGTTCTTGTATTAAGTGTTAACGAGCGCCACCCAGTGCACTGGAGAATCGAGCAACTAATTCGGGTAATGAAATGACATGAAATAAAATATTCAGTTGTTCTGTGAATGCATTTTATTTGAACATACGGCAAAACACTTTGTGGGCATTATGTAAAAATGTATAGTGTAAAAGCATCTAAAAACGTTTTGTACACTTTATTTACAAATACAAAAAGAAAGTAGGAAAAGATAAAGTAAAATGATGGACTTATAAACAGAAGCATGATCAGTGTACCTCAGAGGTATCATTATTATTATTACATATATAAATACATCAGAGATGAAAAGCACCTCTTCATTTTAACTGTATTTTTTACAGAATTAATACTATACAGCATGGAAAGCATTTAAGCGTAAAAAGAAAACACTTTCCTGACTTGTCATTTACTATAAAATGAACAGTTTTATTTTCCAACAGTTACAGAAGAGACCAAAAAGATCAGGATTAGTGTAAAAAGCACTACTTCATTATCCTGCGTCTTCCTGTAATTAAGAAGGAAACATCATCTTTAACCACGACACTTTTCTCCCAGTTTAAATTCAGTCTCTCTTTTCTTTTATTATAATAATAATAATAATAATAATAATAATAATACTCGATTTCCACTTTTTATTCATAAAACATTGCACAGACGCTCCCATCAGGGCCAAACAAGCCCAGTCCGGCCTTGACGTCGTCTCCACCCAGCCGGTCCAGTTTTCTCTGAGGCAAGCGATCAATGTCGTGACTCACAGCTCTCCTCTCTTAGCGCTCCATCTCGATTGGCACGCCACACTTGGCCGCCCCCCACCCCCCCCCTTCTGCTTAGGCAATCCGTCACTTTTTCTGTAAGAACTTCATTTTGTTCCCTGGAATCATAACATACTGTCACAGTGAGCAAATAGATAATATAAATGATTCCCTTATTTGGTCAAGGTGAAGTAAGCGGCTTACCGAGTCCCTTGAGAAATTTGTTGACTCCGCTGGGTTCAGGCTCAGGACAGGAGGTGAGATATTCTGCTGCTCGCACTTCAAACAGGCCTGGAAAGAAAGATAAATGAGACACACATTCAATGGTTCCCTTCTGTGACCTGTCTATTATTTGTAAATAATCTGGTACAATGTAGGGAAATGAGCACTCACAACAAGGTGATTTGTTAAAATCATTACTGTGAACTTTTTCTATTTATTATTCAATTTGTAGCCGGTTTAACTGGTCACTTGAATTGAATGCAAACTTGAACCTAATGAAACATGTACTGAATATTGCACACATTTACACAATACACCTAATATCTCAACCTGGGTTTACACTGGGGCCAAGATGTCCACGATCTCCACGATTCAAAAAAGCGTGATGTTCCATGATTTATAAGCACGTTTGGAGCTTTATTAAGCTCTACTGCGCTCTACTATGGCTCCCTCATTCGATCATGATCAGTGTCAAATCGTAATAGGCTATTACATAGCCGTCAGCATGTTTCTGCCCTGTGATGGCCTGGCGAGCTGTCCAGGGTGTACCCTGCCCTCGCCCAGAGTCGGCTGAGATGGGCGC
>JBCNYH010000022.1:3038452-3049701 GCA_039654325.1 Tandanus tandanus | reverse complement strand
AAGGTGTGTTTATACTGACAGATCATGTGACACTTAGATTGCACACAGGTGGACTTCATTTCACTAATTATGTGACTCCTGAAGTTAATTGGTTGCACCAGAACTTTTTAAGGGCTTCATAACAAAGGGGGGTGAATACATGCCAATTTTCACATTTTTATTTTTTTTTAATTCTTTTTTATATATTTTTCTTATTTCACTTCACCAACTTAGACTATATTGTGCAGATCCATCACATAAATTCAGATTAAAAAAACATGTAAATTACAGGTTGTAATGTAACATAATAGGTAAAAAGCCAAGGAGTATGAATACTTTTGCAAGGCACTGTACAGACATACACTCCACCTGGGATGGGCTGCACACACACGCTTGCACAGACGGGGGTGCACGCACACACACACACACACGCATACACACACACACACACACTCATATGTGCACCACACACATATGCACCATATGCAAATATATAAACATGCACAAAGACAAAAACATTATTTAAAAAAAAATGTTTTTTCCATTTCCTGAAAAGTAATGGTTTTAGACTGTCTGCCTGACAGTCACAATTTATATAATAAAATAACATTGAGTAGAATAGAGAATGGGGACATTTTGAAGAGACATAAAGTTAAAGAGACTGATCAGAGTCTTATCAGAAGTTTGAGAGTTGGACAGATAGACCCTTCCAACTGTGTTCCTTTGCACCCGCTGTGGCCTCGAGTGTGTATGGCTGCATAACCTCAATTGTGTATTCCGTATGGTCTCAACTGTCTAAGTTTAAATGCAACCAGCCAAGGCAAACTGTAAAAAAACTCAATTGGTGAGATAAACAGAGCAAGGATGGAATTAATAGCTGTATCAGATGCAACACAAATGCCTCCTCTGGGAAAAGAACTCTTGAAAGATCTGTGCACACATTATCTTTCCTTCTTTTAGCAACCTCAGCCATCTCTCAGCTCTTTGCAGCTGTGGCCACACACACACTCACACACACACACACGCAAAATGAATAAAAAAAATTGTGTGTATAATTTTAGAAATCGGGACTTCATTTAATGTTTATTAACAAACAAACACACACACACACACACACACACACACACACACACACACACTCTGCAGGACAACTAGCTAGAAACAGCAAAGACATCACAACTTTTGAAAGCTCAGAGAAAAAGATAAGTGTTAATCCATTTCACTTACTACAGGATTCTTCCAAACCTTATTGCATGATATACAAGCACTACAGTCATTTTAAGTAAAAAGTCTTTTCTGAGGTGATAGAAGGACTGGCAAAATAGTTCACACATAGTAGTCACCAGATGGTTTATCATCTGTCAAAATATAAAGCCAAAAGAATAGGTTGTGTTAAATTAATTACCAAGCTGAAGCTGTGGCACTCAATCTTACTAGCCACATCTGAAGACACTCCGACTCTAACGCATTTCTGTTCACCATTGTCAGAAATGAATGCCTTGTATCACATAAATCAGTATTGAAAAACAAGATTTGAATCCAAAAACTACTTTCTGCTACATGTAAATGGAAGATTTTTTGGAGTAAATGGGGTGTTGTTGTTTTTTTTAAGGAACTCACGTATGAAGGGAATATTTCCACAGATCTGCGTCCACATTTCAAAAGTACATACTTATTTTTGACATGTCTACAAGTGGGCATCAAATATCTAAGAAAACTCCGATTGGAATAATCAGTTACTACTATATGAAGAATAGAGTTCATAAACAATACAGGATAAGCATCTTTTTTATCACAAGCCAGGTGTGGAAACTACCCGATATTACCAAAACTTGAAGATATGCCAGTTCATTTCCTTTTTCTTTTTTCTCTCCAATATGCAAAGACAAGAGAGTTCTTTATCCTGGCAATAATTATTTAGAATTCAGCCCGTAAGTTTTTTCAGATTCTCAGGACTTGCACGCACCTGGACAGGAGGATCTTTCTGGCAAGCAAGAATGCAAAAGTGAGAGCAGCATGAGCTTTGGATCCTCATTAATCAAAGAGTGCCTGTTTCATGCCTGTATGGCATGATCATTTCAACATAATTCATATGTGAGTCAGGTTTCAATTCCAGACTCAAGAAGCATGACACTAAACAGGACCAGGAATGTCTTAGGATGGTTAGCTTGTCTTACACAATGATTAAGAATCATCAGACTAACGTGTTGAGATCTCAGTCACTTACCCACAGCTTCGTCAGGTGTCCAGTAACCACTGCTGTCACAGGAATGGGGTGAGGTGGCTTTGTAGGCATACTGATGAAGAGCTCCATGTTCATCACACAACTGGCAGTTCACTCCTTCCTCCCTATACATACACACAACAACTTCAAACAGTTTGAACTCACACATAACATTCAGCTAGATCATACAGCTGTGCAATGCATACATACAGAATAAACATATTGGGACAACTTTGGGTTTTGCACGTTGTACTGTTATAGATTAAAGTTTAATTTTAGTTTAAGTTTAGTTTAAAATGGATTACATTGACTTTTTGCCATGAATCAACACTTTTGATTAAGAATCAAAAAGCTAAACTTCATTTAGATTAGTATTCAGGGCCATTTTTGAACAAACTTCAATTTTAGGGGGAAAAATTTTATTACAGTTGCTGATACACCGTTGATGCAGTTCTGCTCCAAGAGGAGCGTGGCATCAGCACACAAAAAGAGGAACTATGTGGAGCTCCTGATGCGTCTTCACAACCTGGTGGTTGACCTGAAGAAAGGCAGGAAAACTATGCCCAAGTTTCTTCATGGCATCAGCCACAACCTATGTGGTGGACATCCCATAATCTAGGCCTGCTCTGTGCATATAGTATATATAGTGTGATATGTAACATACTGTAATGCATTTATGTGATACATTTATCTGTAATAAAGTGCAATTTGTTAGCAATTTATAGTCTTGTTTATATGTGTACACACACACACACACACGCCAAGATTTAAAGATAGAGTCGGTTGGCCACAATTACAGTACACATTTTAACAACAAAAGAACCTCATAGCACCTTTGAAACAGTGGTGGAAATGTTATAGATTGGGGTTGTCTAAAAGTTATAGTGGAACTCTTCCACCAAATATCAGTCTGTTTTATTACATTATTAATGATGCAGATTGGGGCAGCACAATGGCATAGTGGATAGCACGTATGCTCACAGCAAGAAGTTCTGGACTTGATAAGGGCGTTTCAGTGTGGAGACTGAGTGTTCTCCCTGTGCTTGCCTGAGTTTCCTCTGAGTACTCTGGTTTCAACCCACATTCCAAAGACATGCACATTAGGCTAACTAAATGTTAGAAATTGCTGCTAGGTGTGAGTGTGAATGGTTGTATGAATGTTGGCCCTGCGATGGACTGGCAAGCTGTTTAGCCTGGCTTTGCCCAGAGTCGTCTAAGATTCGTCGTGACCCTAACAGGATTAAAGGATGGAGGGATGGATGGAATGGTATAATCAAAGCCCAGAGTTAAAGTCCTCAGACATCTTGCAACTGATGGAAAAGATTCAAAGACTCCTGGACAATTATGCAAAACGTCTACAAGAATTTATCTTTCCTAAAGGGAGCAGTACTAATTTTGAGGCCAAAGTTGTACTTACTTTCTCCATATATTATTACTTACATCTAAATCAATAAATTAGCAATTTAGTATTTTTGTTAAATAAATGACTGGAAAAGCTAATTTTCCTTGTATTTTTACCACCTTTATCTGTAGGCAGTGTATCAGAGTAAAAGATTTGTTTGTTCAAATATGAAGAAAAAATTCTGAAAAATCTAATGAAAAATTTAAAAGTTTCCATGTACTTATTTTCTCAAACTTCTCTAAAGGTTGTTGGGTAAGAAATTGGAGAACATTTATTAAACACTCAAATCAGCCACCTGGCACCAAAAACCATGTCATAGTCGAAGTCATTCAGATGTTTGATGCAAACAAGTTCATGTATTATACTGCTGGCACATGGGTGGCTTGCTTGCTTGAATGAACAAGTGTACAGATTCCCAACAAAGTCTGCAACACCTTGTGGATGAGAGAGATTGGAAAAGAATGAGCAGACTGATCTGAGCTTACAGGAAGTCTGTAGCAACTCAAATAAGCACCCTTTACAACTAGACAGAAAGTCACCTGGTGTTTTCCCAGTATTCAACTGTCCAGATTCTTAGCCATCAGATTCATGTTCATAGCTAAAAGGAGTGGAATCATATGTGGCCTTCTGTTGTTGCAGCCAATCCACCTTTGATATGTTGGACATTCCGAGATGCTTTTCTGCTCTTCACAGTTGTAAGAAGTGTTAATTTGAGTTTGTATATAGTATAGAATTCCTGTCAGTTCATGTCAATTCTCCTCTAAATTATCTGACAAACAAATCAACAAAGCACTTCAGACAGCAGATTGTTTTTTTACATACACTATTCTGTGTAAACTTCTGTGAATTTTTTTTTCCAAATCAGTAGTTTGTGAAATACTCAAGCCAGCCCATCTGGCACCAACAACCATGCCACTGTTAGTCACAGTTTGATGTTAATATGACCTAGTGTTCTTGATTTTATGCATTGTGCTGCTGTTGAAAAACTGTATAACTGTATAAATGTGCAGGTATACAGGTGTTTCTATTAAAGTGGATGGTAAGTTTACCTTAACTGTGGAATTATACATAGTGAATAAATAACATTGTGCTTATTGAGTTTTACCTCACCTTTGCATGAGAGGCCCACTAATTGGATGCATCCAGTGAATGGACACAGAGTCATCATCTTGGCCAATCACCACTGGTGGAAGAGGAATTGAAGTGGGCTTTCTGTCTTGAACCCAGTTTTTGTACACCAGGTCAATGTAGCAGTGCATCCGAGCTACTTGGTTTGGTGTGAAGCGGTTGGTGCAGTTATCATCTGTAATTAGGTTTTAAAATGTGGGGAAAAAAACTTTGTTTCTTGCATATTAAACTTGTTATGATGCATCCTATAGTAATGATTGATTATTAAAATATGTTGGTAAGTCGGCATTTATGTTTTGCTCAGCTTGCATATTAAACAAAGGCAGAAAATAATTTAGTCAATTGTGCAGCACAAGACAAAAAATGCTTATCAATAAAGGCTATGACATGGACGATATGCGCAATATAAACAATATTTCAAAGCATCATGCTACCACATTGACCTTCCAAAAAAAAAAAAAGTCCCACACTCTAGTATTTTGTTTGATTGCATTTATCTTTGATTACAGCATGCATTCCCCATGGCATTGTTTTGATAAATTTATACAATGTCACAGCTTTTATTTCAGTCTAAAGTTTTATTTTTCACTTAATGTTTGTGTTAATGATGGGAAAGTTGAACCACTGCGTGAAATCTTCGCGAGTACCTCCTAAACACTTTGACTGGGGTTAAGGTCAGGACTCTGTGGTGCCATTTCATGCGTGAAAGATTCCTCATGCTTCCTGATCCACTCTTTCAATAGTTGAGCCCGGATTTTATATCAAGGAAAAAAAACTTCATTGATGGAATAACCTGGTCATTCAGTACAGTCAGTTCATCAGCTGATTTCATTTGATTGCCACATAACATTGCCTCCAGAAGCTTGTACAGCAGCCACTACACTACCACTACTACAGGCCAATAATTTGACCCTTCTAAAACAAGTCTTTTCCAAGAGCACGGAATACATTCTCCTACATTATTGTTTAAGAAACGATAAGTGCTAACTGCATCAGTTAAAGTAAAATTGCATGTTACCAGCTGAAACATATTAATCACTGCAGTAATTATCCAATCAAAATAACTTTTCTATTCGCTCATTTTAATCCAGGTGGTGACTTTTTTGGCAGGGCAGTACATTTTAGTTAAGTAAAATGACCTACTTAGTATAATTTAGTTTTTGTTTAAACTGAAAGAAGTAACTTGGTGTTCAGGAGTCACTGAAGTGTGACAAAGCCTCGGGTCATCTCATTAGATTAGTGTAATGAAATAAGCTTAGCTCGTTTATCACTCCATAGATTTTACGCTGTGTAGCCATGCTTGACGCTCATGTTCTTTCCACTACGCAGGTATCACAAGATCAAGGAATTTTCTGATAGCATGTGTAATGGAAATGCAACACAGCCTGGCATTATCTTTATATTTGGCATTATCTGGCATTATCTATATTTATGAAGAATCTGTACATTTGGGTTAATGTTTCTTTATTGACAAATTCATAATTACATACTGTAAACTTTATTGTTATAGCAATGCAGGCCTAATTACCTGTATAGCTCATATAGTTGTTGTAGGGTGTATTATGGTAGTGCATAGATCCGCAAGTGCCACTGACCAGGCCAGGGTCTCTGCATGCTTTTGACTTTGGGGTTGGAGCCGTGTCAGCACAAAAATCTCCAGTTTCCAGGGATGCTGTGGTCTCCTGACATGGGTCATCACATGACTCACGCTCACTTACCCCCTTGAAGACATGGTACAGTCCAAAAATGTGGCCCATCTCATGTATCATGGTATTGCTGTGACCAATAGTGCCAAAATAAGATGGGTTCAGTATCATTCCACCTAGAAAAAAGTGTATTTAGAAGATTATTTCTCCATTTTTTATTATTCCACTACTGCAATAAAAGGTGAGCCATTTAAATATCTTGATGTTATAAAGGTATTAGCTCATTTTGAATTTGATGGCAGCAACATGTTTTTAAAAAATTTGTGATGGGGAAAATAGCTGGAAAAGTAAATGGTACTAAAAAGAAACATTTGGAAGACCATTTTGCAACTAAATTGGTTAATTGGCAACAGGTCTGAAACATGATTGAGTACACGATAGTGTGGCTTTCTACCCTTATATAACACCTTGCAAAAAAAATAATAAAAAATCAGGTGATTTATCTGGTTTAAAAAAAAGAAAGACTAGAGTACTTGCCCAAGTTTAAGATCTTTTAGTACCTAATCTCAACCATTATCCTTTATGTCAATCCACTAGAGACAGTGTCTGTTCTACCTACAATTTCATGGTCAAAGTGGAATGAGTGTGTTTTATATTTTAAAAAAAAGAGAGCATTTATCTATGAGAGGCTATGCAGGCCATAAATCATTCTTAGTTTCACACATACCATCATACTACCATACATACACCACTATACTCTTACACAAACACTAGTACACCCTCTTACGCACACAGAGTGTCTCCTACACATTCCAGTACACTCTCTCATACACACTAGTACACCCTCCTATACACAAGTACATACACTAAAACAGGAAAAAGTATACACTAATAAAATAAAGCTTCTCGTCCAAGCTGGGACAGACTGGGCTACTGCCACCAGATATCAGTCTGTTTTATTACATTTTTACTGATGCAGATTGGGGCAACACAACGGCATATGGTTAGCACATCCACCTCACAGCAAGATTCTGGGTTCGTGTCCTGGGCGTGGGCGTTTCTGTGTGGTGTTTTCATGCGCTCCCTCTGCTTGCGTGGGTTTCCTCCAGGTATTCCGGTTTCCTCCCACAGTCAAAAGACATTCACATTAGGCTAATTAGCAGTTCCTAATTGCCCCTAGGTGTGGGTGTGAATAGTGCTGTGTGTGAATGCCTTGCGATGGTCTGGAGAACTGTTCAGGGTGTACCCCGCCTTTGCCCAGTGTTGGCTGAGATAGGATCCAGCCTCCCTGTAACCCTAGTAGGATTAAGAATGAATGTTATTCACCGGTTGTTCAACAGCGGGCTGGTTCAGGTAGTCGGGTGAAGTATTAGATCATGAAAACGACTTTCTTCCTAAAAAGCCCAGGAACGAGCCCCGCCACAGGGATTAGAATTTTTGAACAGTTTTAATCCTTTCTTGCTTGTATCATTCATGCTGGTGCAACACACAAACACAGAACATGTTTACCTTTTCTTGAACAACAAAGTGGAGCATCAGATTTGACTTAGATTTATAGGATTGACGAATGGCAGTCAAACAGAAATACTGTTAACACCATGGTGAGGTAAATATTTATTTAAAAGAAAATACAAAACCAGCACTTAATACATAAACCAGTCAAACTGCACATCGGCCCACCATGTTCACATATCAATCATGACTGTGAAGGCAGGCTGTCCTGCTTTTTTTGTCATTTAAAGAGAACCATCAGCAACTGATTTCAAGATTATTTTCGTTTCAAACAAACTTACTTCTGGTTCAAGCAAAGCTCTTACACACTACCACGCCCTCACATAAACATTACTATACTTTCTTATACACTCCATTAAAGCCTCTTACACATACACCGTCATTCTCTTACACAAACACTTCTATTCCCTCACAGTAGTTCCCTATAGAGAGCTCTCAAGTCTCACACACTCACCATGAAACAAGCATTTTAGCCAAATCACATTTTTCACACAGTTTTATGCCGATTTCGTAGCTGTCCTGAGTTAACAATTAACAGTCACCTTTCAGCTAATTATAAAATGAGAAAATAGCGTTTGGTAAATTCCAAAAGAAATTACATGTGATCCCTCTGTAACCACGTTATTAAATCAATGCATGCTCACACAGCATGCATGCAGACGCGCACACGCAGACATGGTGAAACTGGAAAAGCATGATCCGATGAATGTGGGCTTGTAACCCCTTTATTTTTTTACCTATATGGTTTTGTGCTTCCTGAACCATATCCCATAATACTACTGAAAAGTAAGAATTTGTAAAACAGAACCCTCAATTAACATGAAAACCAGTTAAACCACACATCGGCCCACCATTTACTCATATTAATCATGACTGGGAAGGCGGGCAGTGCTGCCTCTTTTGTCATATAAGGACAACTAATCAGCAGAAGAGAATTATAATGACTATTCTGTTATTAGGTCATCTAAAATATGGAATATTACAAAATCATTAATGTTCCTCAAACACATACCTATATATAGAAAAACCTGTGATTTCTTGATATATTTCAAGTTTCAAGTTTATTTGAGCAGTTGGGGGGTTGGTGCCCTGCTTAAGGGCACTTCAGCCATGATTGTGGAGGAAGGGAAGGTGCATCTCACTCTGCCACCACACATTTTTCCTGCTGGTTCCAGAATCAAACCAGCAACCTTTTGGTCCCAAAAACGCTTCTCTAACTATTAGGCTGCCCCTAATATATATGTCAATATGTCATCCAGTGTATAGCCTCCAGCCTAATACGATCTCAGCCAACACTGGGTGAAGGCAGGGTACACCCTGAACAGCTCGCCAGTCCATCACAGGGCAACACACACATTCACGGTGGAACAACTAATTAGCCTAATATCCATGTCTTTGGACTGTGGGAGGAAAACAGAAACCCACGCAATGGGGAGAACATGCAAACTCCACATAGAAACACCCGAGCCCGGGACTTAAACCCAGGACCTTCTTGCTGTGAGGTGGACGTAGTAACCAATACACCACATACACACAGGTATACACAGTCTATTTTCAAAGATCTAAATTTTAAGCAGCTGCCTTTTAAGTGATCTCATTAGCTAAAGTCATGACTGTAGAAGCCAAGCTAAAACTGTCTATTTACTCACTATAAATCAATAGGAGGTGCTCACACTTAAGAATCCTATTACATTATGTAAGTACATTTCTATTCTCTTTTTATAGGCTCAGAAACATAGCAACAACAGGAACCATAAAATCAGCTGGCAGGTGAATAAAGATTGCAACATGACTTTCTTTTAAATTCATATATATATTTTTGGGTCCAAAATCATTCTCTTCTCTTTTTCCATGCACCTTTCACTGGAAGGTCATGATTAAGGGCAATCTGCAGGGGGGAATCTATGCACACTGCAAGTGTTTCCTTTTATGCCCGGGATTACGGCCCATTAATCTTGTAAAATTCAAGAGCTGTGAATAAGAAGAAAGCAGGCAGAAAGTGTTGGAAGTGAGCAAAGAGGAAAATAAAGGATTTGAAGTGCTGATGATACACAACTATGTGTTTACAAGATTGAAAACACAATGGATAAAGGTGTGTAGTGTAAAATGAGGATGTAGCATGGTTAGAACAAGGAGAAGCCTTTATTTATCACCTATAAATTACAGAACAGTGAAGTTATTTTCTTTTGCATACACTAACTTGACTCAGGCCTATATCAATCAGACCTATATCAATATTAATGTATTAGAAAAAAAGAAAAAAATAATTTTTTTCTCCCCTAATTTTAGTCGTATCCAATACCCACCCATCAAGTGTTGCGTCCCCATCATATACGACCACCACCAACCAGGGAGGGGCATAAGCATGCACATGCCCCCTCCGTGACATGCGATGCTGCCATCCACCTCTTTACAAACTGCTGCGCATAAGCATTTGAAGGCGGCCTAACGCACTCGGAGCAAAGCGCTATCCGCCTCTTATTATGAATGAGCTCACAAACACCCATGGATTGGATGGTGTTCGCCGTGAGTGACGGGGAGCGTATGCCATCCCTCCCTCCCATGAGAGCTCAGCCAACTAGCTCCCATAGACTCCCAGTCACAAATGGCTGCTGCATCAACCTGGATTCGAACCGCTTTTCCCGGTTGACAGTCACGTACCTTGTCAATGCGCCACTCAGGAGCCCAACTTTCCTTTTGCTTTCTCAACTTTTGGGATTTATTTAGGAAAGAATGAGGTTAGATATGATACTTTTTTTTAAGAAGTGCGAAAAAAATATACAAATCTGACTTTATCTTAAGTCGTGCTTTGTTCAAGTGTAGGCAGGACGAGAAGGTACTGACCAGCCTGTATGGGGAAATTGTAGACTGCTTAGCAGCCAATCAGATCATTGCCAAATAATAATAAACAATTACTTAATGGGGTAAATGTTAGGTAAAATTGGCTTTCTGTAATCCAAGGCACACATGTAGAAATCAGAGACTATTCGACTGTGCAGAGTGAATGTATTGTAAATAGCCACGCCACTGATGACCACACTCTCTAACCAGCCAATTCTGTGTGAATTGCATGAAGCACTTTCTTTGAACTGACCAATCCTGCGTTGCCTTACCCCAGTAATTGTGCATAAAAGTCTGAAGAATCATAAAATAAAAGAAAGAACATTCATAGCCAGTGTGAGTCAGCCAATGGCAATGACAGCTAATGCCGTTTCCGAATCATTGAAGACAAATTCCACAAAAATATTGAAAAAAAAAAAAAAAAATATATATATATATATATATCTCTATATATATATCTAAAGAATTAATGTCTTAAATGGTAAGGACCTATTTTTATTTTTAACGTTTTTTAAAT
>JBCNYH010000022.1:3014322-3034539 GCA_039654325.1 Tandanus tandanus | reverse complement strand
GCCGTTTCCGAACCAGTGAAGACAAATTCCACAAAAAGATGGAAAAAAAAAAAAAAAAATATATATATATATATATATATATATATATATATATAAAGAATTAATGTATTAAATGGTAAGGACCTATTTTTATTTTTAACATTTTTTAAATTTTCCCCCCACCAAATGTGACTTTACTGGCTTGTTGTGAGTAGCATGCTGCTAGTCTTCTTCTAATTTTGTGATTTGGTAGTGTAGACACTGCTATGCGTATGACTGCCCTCTTCAGGATGTCACATTGACAAGTGTATCATATTTTCATATATAACTTTAAGTCGTCTAGTAATATTTTCATATATAACTTTAAGTCATTTGTAGTTTCTCATTTTGGCCCCCCAAAATAAACTCACAAGTCTGACACTCTTTCATAAAATAAAGTTTCCTTTCTGTGTTATGCCTCTAGGCTTGAGAGCGGACAACCATTTTTTGGGGCTACACCCTACTGACAGGGTCGTTGGGTGCTGGAACTTTGCCCCGCCGACTTGGTCATTGCCACTCATTTTAAGATATATGATTTGCAACTTGTAGTAAATTATACTCACTAACTAATCATGATGGTGGACAGGGGTAGCCATCTGCCACAGGGTGTGGTCTTATATCGTATAATTAGCTTATAAGATATCTATGAGGAGGAATTGGGTGCCAATTCAACTAATCCAATGTGAATGATGGAAAAATCGACTTGTAGAGGAATACCAAGAATCCACTGGTGGCTTTTCACAAATCAGAAACGAGTACATATTTTGAAAGAATAATAATCACAATTATTACATTTCAATTGGAAAAGGGGAATGAAACAACGTCGGAACATTATGCAACAAGAACTGGTAAAATATTCTGAATATATTCTCCAGACAGTCACCTTAATATTAATATTTAGACATAAAAATAGAAAGGATGCACCCTTTTAAACTGTTACTGTATCAGTAACTAGCAGCTAGATCATAAGTTTTAGGCTACTGAAGGAGTCTGGGTGAAATTGGCTCTCACCTTGGTGCGTAAGGGCCTCCTTGGCCCATGGCCATGTAGCGGCTCCAGCAAGTTCTTCTTGAGCCGATTTGGCAAAGAACACATTCAGTGTGCCTGAGCTGTTCAGTTGAAGCAACTCCTTCAATTCCTTCACACTAAGGTAAGCCCTGTGTTAAAGAGATTCAGTTGTAATCAGCTGCTATTGGGGAAAACAGGTTCTATTAACAGGTACTGAAACTGAGACAAAGAAAGACAAAGAATGTCCTTTTCAGTAATGAAATGCTAGGACAATTATTATTATTATAATATTTCCTCAAAAGACTACCAATGCATTCTGGACACTTGACTATATAGTAATAGTTTCTTAAGCTTCAAGATTAGCAGATACCTAGTGTGGGCCCAACATACAACTGAATTTATGGCCTTTAGAGGTGCGGCTGCACCATACTACCACCATAACAAACTTGTGCACACCGAATCACACTTGGAATAGCATGCTGACATCCACAATTTCATGTATCTTTGTAGATGCATCATATTATTAAGTACATTTATACTATACAATGTACTATATACATGTAAATACACATGTAAATTGACATTTTATGTCCACACGACCATCAGAAACTGCTCTATTTTTCGTACTCTTTTAAGAGTATATACCTTTTATGCTATTTCTCATAATCCTTACAAATTTATGTAATAAATAGACAATGCAGGTGAAGGATAATAGAATAAAAATTTTATTGTTTCAAGAGTAAAACTGTCTGCAAAAAAATTAACAATACAATAATAGTATTATTGTATAAGTAACAGTAATGAAAATAGGGAAGAAAGGTCACTAAGGGCTTTGTCAAATGGTGTGAATGTAACTACCTGTGCATTAATGGCAGTAAGACAAAAGAGGTGGTGATCAGCTGCCAGTGGAAAACACCACACATCACACCAGTAAAAATCCAGGACTCGAACATTAAGGAAGTGGTGAGACACAAATACTGGGGTGGCCAGTTGGGCAAAAAATCTATTTTTATATGTGAAATTTTGGTTTAAGATGGTATCTAAAAAGAAAATCGAGATTTTAAATTTTTTATATGCACAGAATTTTTTTACTTCAGTGACTGTGTATAGTCTGCACAGCACTTTCCAGCCTCACACTAGTTTTGTGATAGGCTCCCCAGTACCACACATCCAATGGAAAAAAGCCTGTCTGTGCCCATCAAACACCAACATGCACATCAGCAAGAATGCAGCATGCTTCATCAAGGGTCTTGTCTTGAAAACTGGCAGCATCCTCTCTGTAATTTAGAAATGGTTCACTTATACAAAGTCTGACAGTACAATCCACTGTCCGACCTAAAGTTTGTCTAAAATCTGATACAACTAAAGGTAGTAGCACAACACACTAATTCCCCATATCAGACTTGCGTACTCAGCTATGTTAAAAAAAAAAAAAAGTTCAATTTAATAAAGTATGAACACTGTAGAAAATCAAATATACACACACACAAAACTATGAGAGAGATAGACATAGGCATTAGTATGTACAGGATGTAGAATTTATACTTGCACTTGTGTAACTATTGAACTTTGCACATTGGTCTTCTTGTTTATGCTGAGGAACTTCTCCTCTCTATAAGCAAGGCTAACTGTAACCTGACTCATCCCCACCTTTAATAAGACCCAGGATGGTGGTGTCATCCATATATTTAATGATAATGTTAATGTCCTGGGTGGAGACACAATCGTAGGTATACAGGGTGAAGAGCTTGGGGCTGAGGCAGCCTTTTTTTTTTTTTCCCCCAAAATTCATATCAGTGGTGTAAGGCCACTCCAAGGAATCCCCCAAGGAATTCCCCTTAAGGAATGTTATAACCTGACCAAGCTGAACTGAAATGTTCCTGGGACCACAAAACAAATTTTCTCTCAATTACTTGATGTATTAGAAGTTTTATGAAACAGTAAGCAATTTTTCATTGACCAACTCTTCTGTTAAACTTTCATATAACTCAATAATCACAATGTTAACCAAGGTACGGTTCTCACCACAGCCCTACAGACATCCATTCTCTCTCCACACAAACACATGCTCAGCAGACGCCAAAGGAATTCTTTTTGAAACATATTAAAACTGATTTAAGCAATAACCACTATGTTTGATTTATATGTGTGTCTGTCTAAACGTTAAGACATCATACTGCACTCTAATTTCTTAATGATGTTTTATCTTTTCACGGTTTTTATATTGCCAAATGTTAATTCATACAAGGATAAAGAAAATCAGTTCATGTTTCTTACTGTTAAAAAGCCATTGCTCTTGTAGGTTTTAATGTAATGTTTAATTGAGGTCAAAATGTGTGTATGCATGGATTTACATTATTGGGATGTAGGGGTTTAAAAATTGGTTCTGCTCAAATACATAAGAGACCCGAGCCTGCCCAGACCACACCCACAGGGTGAGGTCCAAAACCTGAATGGACAGATTCCTCATTTAAATATTTGCTTATTCATAACACCCAGAAGACGATGGAGGGACTATGTCTCTCGGCTGGCCCTCGGTGTCCCCCGGAAGAGCTGGTGGAAGTGGCTGGGACGAGGGACGTCTGGACCTCACTGCTTAGGTTGCTGCCCCCGCGACCCGACCCCGGATCAAGCGGAAGAAGATGAAGGGAGGGCACATCTCACCTTGGAAGGTACAGGTTACATCCTCTTGGTAAAACCATAACCTCCATAGGGCATTCCCCCACTTGAAGTAATACATGGCCAGAAGTATTGCAGTGGGTAAGAGGTCATTAGGGAAAACTATGAGAAGGGACCTTCACAAAACTCAGCACATACCTAGCCTGAGAGCAAACTACACTATAAGTCACCTAGCCCAGGATAGCTTGCTACAGGCAGAAGAATGCCAAGCCCATGTGTATAAATACAGGTGCTCCTTTATGGAACATTGCACAGCAACACTGGGAGATAAAGTACGTGTTTTTCTTTAAATTACTTACATTGACAATGACTATGAGTTTAGATGAAGTAATAGAAGCAATGCACCCAAGATATACCACCTCAACCTCCTGAAACTGTGGAGAGAGGAGCTTCATGTGTCTCTGGCAAAAGTGGTTTCAAAGAGGGTGGAACTGGGAGTGGAGGTTTCTAAAAATGTGAGCAGATTAATCCCCAGTCCCCTGGGGAGACCACCTCTCACTGTCCCAGAGTTGCTCAGTCACAAGAAGAGTTTGCAGATGTATTCTTGTCTCTACCAGCTTGTACTGATCTCATAGAACACCACATTGAGACTCCTCTAGGTTTGGTTGTATGCAGCCACCTATGAACACAAAAATTTGGTTCAAGATGAACTGAAGGCTATGTATGACATGGGGGTAGTTGAGGAGTCACACAGAGACTGGAGTGGCCTGGAGGTTTTCGTACCGAAGTCTGATGGGTTGATCCAATTTTGTGTTGATGTAAAAGGTTGGCTGGTTATTATTAAAGGGTTGTACCTAATTTATGGACATCACCGGCCTGCTGATTAACCTCACTGAAAAAAGGGTATCAGATCCAGTCCAGTGGACAAGGCCATGCAAACAGGCTTTTTGCCAAGTAAAAGCCATTTTGTGTGACAGCCCACTGTTACACTAATCAGACTTGTCTGTCCCATTTTTTCATCAAGATGGACACAAGAGACAAAAATTTGGGGCTGTTTTGTTCTAGGTGATAGAGGGGGAGGAGCTCTCCATGCTGTACATCAGTTGTTAGTTCTCAGTGAGAGACAATAAGTACAGCACCATTTAAAAATGAGTGTCTGACCATCAAGTGGGCTGTCTTCACTCTCCAATACTATGGACTGGGGCGCCATTTCACCCTGTGTTCAGATAAGGCCCAGCTCCAATGGCTTCACCGCATTAAAAATGGCAAGGAGTGGATTATTCATTGGAGTCAGGTGCAGGGCGCATGGTTCCCCAGCTGGAATCAGGCAGTGGAGGTATGTGGCACTGATTAAGCACCCTCTGCACGCGAAGAGGAAGTCGGGCACAGTCAGCAGGCAACATTACAAGCTTTACCTGTGTATAAATAGTGGCTCTGTTTATGTGTGTTTTTTGTGTTTGTTTGCAGGTGTAGAGAAGCTGGTGACTAGGGAGAGAGCTGAAGGCAGTTTCCTGTCTGTGTGTAGTTTAATTTGAAAAGTATACAGAGTAAACTCTCCACCTCAGTTTGGTTTCCCAAACCTAAAGACTGAGTATAGTATATGTTCATGTAAAGTAGAGGTGAAGGCACACATCCTTGTGCTCAGACAATCTACTCTGTTCATTGCTCAGTGGCAGCCTTATGCCTTAGGCTTTCATTGAGAAGCTGGGAACACCAGTCAGCCTCACGTCCAGGTACCACCCACAAGCCAACGGCAAGGTGGAGAGGGCCAACCAAGTCATTTTTTGCATATCTTCACACCCAAGATCACTCCCTTCCCGTACGTCTTCGGCTTTTAACCAGCTCTATTTAGATGGAGAGGACAACAGGTTCAAGCGGAGTGAGTTTTGGGAGAGGACTCACCAGTGCATAAAACAACTGGTGCAATGACACAAGAAAAACATTGACCGCCGCCACAAAGCGACCCCAAATTTTTAAAGATCAGATATGGCTGTTGACCTGCAATATTCAGAACCTGTCTAGCTGCAAGAAGCTTAACCCACAATACATACAACATTATTAATAAGTTACAGTGGATTTGAAAAGCTATTTACCCCCTTGGTATTTTCCCCATTTTGTTGTCTTACAACCTTTCAATGGATATTTAAGGTGCTTAAATAAAATGGATATTTAAGGGGCTTTTATCAATTGATTTCAGTTGTGGTGATACCGATCCCAGTATCAGAAATGCCTCCAATACCAGAAAAAAATCTTGGATTGGTATCAGAGAGTACCCAAGTCTATGCACTGATCTGATACCTCATGAAAAATTACAAATTAAACTGCTGTTTTCAATCCTGAAATTAGCTCTTCTTCTGCACAGCAGAAAATGTGCTATGCTCCACAGCTTCTGTTTATAGAAGCAAAGAAGAACTTCTTCAGTTAACATAATGTCTGCAACTTGGAAATATTAATTAAAGATGTGGTTTGATTATTAATAAATTATCATTAAATTTGAGCAAAACAAAAATAGTGCTATTTGCTAACTATAGAATGAATACATAGGTTGAAGTTGAAAGGGTTCATGAAAATTAAATTCTTGGGGTAATTATAGGTGACGGAAAATCACATTAAATTTACACAAACTAAACTATCAAGATGCATTTCAGTATTAAATAAAGCAAAGCAGGTTCTAGATCATAAATCACTCTATACATTCTTACTATTCTATACATTTTGTACTGTTGACTAGCCTTACCATATTTCCATTTCTGTGACTTTGTGAATTTTTTGTTTAGTCATTTGTTTAATTGGTTTATTTTGTCATTGTTTCTTTTTATGAGTATTGTTTCTTTTCTACTTTATTCTTACTTATTCGAAATAAATGTTATTCATTAATTTATTCTTGACAGTTAACAATAAACATCTTCATAAAATTATCACCTATTGTAAATGACAGCCTGCAATGGCCTGGCGAGCTGCCCAGGATGTACTCTGCCCTCGGCCAGAGTCAGCCAACATGGGCGCCAGCCTCCCTGCGACCCTAATTAGGATTAAGCGGTTCAGAAAATGAATGAATGTAAATGACAGCTTTTTTCGCTCCAAATTCTGTCCAGCTCTCTTCTTACTGAATCTCATTATTTGAACCACAACATCTTATCATTTTACAACAAGTATTTTGAACTATGATCCTAACATTCTAAATCAAATATGTGACATGTAAACATTTTAACCTCATTTACTTTCATATTTAGAAAGTCTTTATACCTCCTATCACTGCCTGGTGGTTTGAGAAGGTTCAGGTTATAATGGTCTTTTGGAACATGCCAAAAGGTGTACCTCATTAGCCGAACCACCTACGGTTCCCTGGATACACTCCATCTTGTGCTGGAAGCATGGTGCTTCTTATATTTAAACCTATTATGTACCCAAACACTGGGTCTTTTGGAACACTTTGACAGTGTTCCAAACACACACACACACACAAATCTCATATAATGCCAGTTTCACAAAATAACTACAAAATATTTACCATTTAGCACTTATAGCCATGATTTCATTTAACATGTAATACTCATACACCTTTCACAAAAAGAGAATGAAGCACCCTATGGACAAGGTAATAAATATAATGGTAACATATAGCACAGTTTACTAGCATTCTATTACTCTGACAAAAACAGCCAATTTACAACAAATTATGATAGGGGGCTTTAATAGGGTCTGATGGTGTCTACTGTGTCTATGCCGATACCTTTGCCAATAGCTGGGGGGATGACGGCTGGACATGCCGGTTAGCTAGTTATGACAATATTACATTATCTGATCAGTGTTTGAGCATTATCATATATATATATATATATATATATACACACATACATACATATACACACATACATACATATACACACACACACACACACACACACACACACACACACACACACACTGTTGAGAGGAGGAAACGAAAAAGAAGAAAGAGGAGAAGGAGGAAGAGAAGTGAGAGGAGGAAGAGGAGTATCACTAAAATAACTGATAAAACAAAATCAAAATTGGCAAAATGCTGGCTGCCAAACTTAGGCAAAGGTCATCTCTAAATAACTTTTTTCCTTTAAGAAATTCAGTAGTTTGCAAAGACCACTTCAAGCAGACCTGCTGTCAGGCAGAATATATTCTGCTTGATCGCGGGTCGACTAGAAGTGGTCTTTGCCTACTACTGAATATTGAACACTGATCAGATACAGGCTAGTTAAGTATCTGGAGAATCAGCATTTGTGGCTTTGATTATAGACTTAAAATAACTAGAAAAAAGAACTTTCTTCTGAAATTCATCAGTCGATATTTGTTCTGAGCAATGAAGGCTATTTCATGAGAGAAACTGCCAGGAAACTGAAGATCTTGCACAAAGGTATGTACTACTCCTTTCAGAGAACAGTGCAACAGGATAGAAAGAGAAAACTGAGGCCCCGAAGCACAAATGAGCAAGAGGACAAGTACATCAGAGTCTTTATTTTGAATAACTCGCCAAACTCACAAAAAAAAAAAAAAAAAAAGAAAAGATTAAGATGTGCAGCAGAACACAGACAGTGGACAGCAGAAACTAAGGGAAAAAGTACTATAGATAGATGCCTTACCAAGTCTTGTGTTATTTTTGAATTTGCCCTGGCTATTTCTTAGCTGATTGCCTGAATCTTCTGCCCGTTTACTGCTCCTGAGCCTGACTGCTGTGTTTGTTTGCCTATTCTGTTTTTAAAACCTTTTTGTACATGCATCCTGCCTAGTTTTCCTTCCCTGCAGTTGACATCAGCAAGTCTATGGCAAGGAAGCAATAACCTGGGCACATTGCTTGATTGCAACAGGTTCGCTGAAGCATTATAAAGCTCACTATCATGTTTGCTCCCTGGTCCATATAATCATAAATGTGTGTAACACACACCCCAATGTTGACTGTCATGTGGCATACTGACTCTGCTCACTCATTCCACACCTTTGTTCATTACAAGGGGTCCCAAAATGTTTTCAGTGTACCTTGTTCAATACACGCAGCTGTTAAAACCTTGGTGAATCGAACCAGTGACCTTTCGGTCCCAAAGCCACTTCTCTAACCATTAGGCTATGGCTGTCCCCAAGCTTTTAGCTTTTGCTTAAGACCTGGTTTCGTCACCTTCCAAGTATGCAATACTGCAACAGTGACTTAATGGTATGTTATGAAAAATGATATTAAGATTTAGGAATAGCTGGCAATGATGGTATTTAACTTAAGCATTATCCAGAGAATAAGAAATGAGAGAAAGGGAAAGGGGATCATCACTAATCCTGTAAATAATCTGTCCTTTTCAATGGTCTCATGATGAGTACTTTATAAATAATCATTTAGGCACACGTTTTATAGTGCAAGGTTTTACATATATACTAAACGTTTCCCCAGCTATAAACAGATGAAATATTTCTACTGATATGGATACTCTTTAAAAAAAGTGAGAAAGGTACAGTACCATGGCAAGACATCAGACTGGTTAAATACAAGCCCAATCAGCCTGCCTGTCACACTGAATAGAGCTGGATGGTTTAAGCATATCCTTTGGGGACTCCTCAAGTCCATGATTTTATGTTTCTAACAGAACTCCAGAATTTCACATTTGTATGCTTTGATTGTTGTGTAATACATAATATTCTAATAATCCCAAAACCTTCACCTTGATCTTCCCTTTGCTGTTCACGGCTATGTTTATCTCAGCTGTGGCCTATTCTGAATATACTGCATGTACTTTTTCATTCGTGTTGCACCTTTCTACATTATTTCAAGGCTACACTGTACTTCTAAGCAGCGTTTTTTCCTGTAGTCACTTTAGATTTAGTTATTAGCTTGAAACTGGTCTTTTATCAAAATATGGGGTTTTTTTTAATACTCAAAAAGTATGTGCAATTACCTTAGGGTACACCTTGAAAAAAGTTAACAAATTATAAACTGTATTTGTTAAACACGTTTGTATTTAGTTTTAAATAATCTATACATTCCATTTGTTATTTTTATAGGTCCATAGAATTTTGCAGAAAAGACTGAAATGTACCTTTCAGGTGACTCTGGGTCAAAGCATGTTCTCGTGACATCAGTAATCTCTGGATCACAGCAGTCACCACCATCATAGTCATAGTGGATAGTGTTGCACTCTGGCTGACACCTCCCATCACCCCTCATCCAGCTGTAGCAGGTGCTTGGGTGCAGACAGTCACCTCCGTCATGGCCTGTGAGTGGGTGATCACACTCCCGGTCACAGTGATGATCTCCCACCTTGTTTACATGGCAGGTGCTGAGCACAAGGCGTCTCTGAAGTGATGAGTTGTACACATGTAATACACTAAGCCCCAGTGTCAGGTTGTATGGTGCAAAAGCCTTTTCCAGTGCTTGTTTCTGGGATAGAATCTGCTGCTCTGACACAGTGGGATTGCTACCATCGTCACTGCACACATTCACCACGCGGTATCTTAGCCTTTTAGCAGCCCGCAGTTCCCAGTTTTGACTGTAGCTCAGAATAACATCTGGATTATCACAAACAGTCACTCCGCAAGGAGGAGGCAGAAAAGGCGAAATCAGCTCCTGCTCTGGTGCTGGTAAGGCTACAATGGCTGGGTGGTGGCGGTCTTTGAATGGCACCAATTGTTTGTCCATCATGGAAAAATTGGCCCAGAGCTCTAGGAGGGGGTTCTGTTTCTTTAAATGCCACATGTCACTTTGAAAAAGCTCCTTCCTACTACGAGCATGACCCCACAGGACGATACCACCTAGATAACCTCGGAAGCCTTGGTCAGAATTCAAGAGGTTACCTCCCAGCAAAAATGTGCGGCAGTTCTTGATAAAAGGGCTGTACAGATCACCAGACTGCTGTGTGCTCTCTCTAACCTTGGCTCCGTCTATAATAAGAGCCATCCGGTGGCCATCATACCTGGTCACCACATGAGTCCAGGCACCTGGCTGGTAGTGCTGATGTCCAACGAGAGTAGTGGATCTTTGAGCACGGTCTGTACGAAGAGTAAAGAAGAAGCAACTATCTTTTTTCCCCATGGGCTTAAAAGTCCGGATGCCGACAGACCACCCTTTTTCACTGTGGATGGAGCAGTTGTCAAACACACCTTTATTTAAAAAAAGGGAAAAAAAGAAAGCATGATGCATACATAATGGTTTAGGGCTTATAAAAGGCATGTAACTGAATTATTCAAAAACATTTAAGAGTTTAACTGAACGGAATGAACACAAGACTACTCCAAGCTACTATTTGTACAGAGCAGTCTGGCATCCAGATGTTCAAATAGAGGAACAGAGAAAGGTCAGGGAACCCCTTCTCCCACCCAACAGTGCACTTACATGAACACAAACACTGTGCTCCCAGCTTCCATTGTTAAGTTGGCAATTTTTAACACTCACTCACTCATTTGCTGATACGCTTAACCCTATTTGGGCTGCGGGATGGCTGGAGCCTATATCAGCCGACACTGGGAAAAGGCAGGGAGCACTCTGAACAGCTCGCCAGACCATTGCAGGGACAACACACACAACCATTCACACTCACACCTGAGACAGTTTGGAACAATTAGCCTAATGTGCATGTCTTTGCACTATGGGAGGAAACCAGAGTACTCGGTGGTATCCCACGCAAGCACTGGATGAACATGCAAACTCCACACAGAAACGCCCTCGCCGAGCCTGCGACTCAAAAGCAGGACCTTCTTGCTGTGAGGTGGACATGCCAAGCACTACATCACCATGCCACTTGCAATCATAAACAATGTTTCATAAATGCAGGGGTGGGATTTAGGGTTGTTTACCTGGTCTGCATATGGGTTCGTTTGGTCACCTGAATTAAGGTGTGAAGTGGAGTGAAACCTCTTGGGAAAGAGATCCAGGGCTGCCTTGTAAGTGCTTGACAGGTGAAACCTCAAACCGCCTCCTCGGTTTAATGTTGTTTTTTTTCCTTCTTCACATAGATGGCTTCTTTTACTCCTATTTCGAACCATCTCTCTTTCCTGTCCAGAATCTGTACATTGCTGTCCTCAAATGAGTGCCCCTTGTCCTTGAGATGCATGTGGACCGCTGAGTCTTGACCTGAAGAGGTGGCTCTCCTGTGTTGCGCCATCCGTTTGTGCAGTTGTTGTTTAGTTTCTCCTATGTACAGGTCTGAGCACTCCTCGCTGCACTGAACTGTGTACACAATGCCGCTCAGCTTCTCTTTGGAAGTTTTGTCCTTGGGGTGAACCAGTTTTTGTCTGAGGGTGGTGTTGGGTTTGAAATTTACTGGAATGTCATGTTTAGAGAAAATCCTTCGAAATTTCTCAGACACTCCTGCCACATATGGAATGACAACATTTTTGCCCCTGCTCTTCTTCTCCTCTTTGGTTGGATGTCGCGTTGTTACTTCTGGATTTCTTTGCTGATTTGACAAAAACCCAGTTTGGATATCCCCAGGTTTGCAGAGCCTTCTTGACATGTTTTTGTCCTTTTTCTTTCATCCTGGTGGGAATTGTATCAGCCCGGTGATGCAGAGTTCTGATGACAGACAGTTTGTGTTCCAGTGGGTGGTGTGAATCAAAAAGCAAGTACTGATCAGTGTGGTGGTTTCCTGTAAACTTCAGTGTTGAGACTTCCATCCTCCTCCACGTGTACAACACAGTCCAAAAAAGGTAACCTGTTGTTGTGTGCATCTTCTCTGGTGAACTTGATGTTGCTGTCCACGGTATTAATGTGCTCAGTTAAGTTCTCCAGTTCTTTGGTTTGGATTTTCACCTGTGTGTCATCCACGTATCTAAACCAATGGCTCGGAGTTGTTCCCTTGTAGGATTTGAGTGCTCTGCTTTCCACTTCCTCCATGTAGAGGTTGGCAACAATGGGTGACACTGGAGACATCCATGTTGTTTGTAGAAACTCTTTAAATTAAAGATTTAAATGAGACCAAGAGGACCTAGAAGACCTAGAGGAGGTTAGAAACCTGGAATTATGGTGCGATCAGCAGAGCGTACCATCCATATCGAGCTTCCTGACCCGGACACTATATATACAACAAGCGGTGCTTGACACTGCACCGACACTTTATACATAATTATTTATCGTCACTACATTTATATTGTATATTTTTATATTTATATTCGACTTTTAACTATTTGTAGTCCTTCAAATAGTTACTGTTATTGATCTCTTATTTCTCTTCTTGATATTGATAGTTTTTTATTTTATTTTTATTCTTCAAATATAGTACAGTCATAAGCATTTCACTACATATTGTACTGTGTATGATTTTGTATGTGACAAATAAATTTGAAATTTAAAATTTGAAGTAGGTGGTGGAAAGGCAGAGGGGTCCAGCAGGTCAAAGATCTGGTATGGCGTGAAACTGGTCCTGTTGTTCAAGGATCCGTCTTGTTCCAGTCTCTTTCTGACGGTCTCCACTGCTTCCCCTGTCGGAATGCAGGTGAAAAGTGAGGTGACATCAGATGAGACAACAGTCTCTCCTGGAGCCAGTTTAACATGCTGAACATTGTTTGAGAAATCTGTGGAGTTCTGTATGTGGTGCAGCATGCTTCCTACTAGTGGTGCCAAGATGGTAGCGAGATGGTATTTGGCAAATGTTGTAGGTGACTGAGTTAATGTTGCTGAAGATGGGTCTGAGTGGTGCTCCTTCTCTGTGTATCTTGGGGAGTCCATATATGCACGGTGTGGCCTCTCCAGGATATAATCTGTAGTAGAATGGATGGTCGATTACTTTTGCCTTTTCCAGTTTCTGTAGGTGTTCTGTGATTTTCTTATTGTAGCTGTTTGTTGGGTCTTTCTTCAGAGCTTTCTAGGTGGTGCTGTCACTTAATAATTCTGTTACCTTGTAATGGTAGTCTGCTGTGTTGAGAACCACAGTGCATCTTCCCTTGTCTGCTGGTAGAATAGTGATGTTTTGGTCTCTGCTGAGTGATGTCACTGCCTTCATCATTCTTCCACTAGGTGACGGCAGCCTATTTCAAGTAAACAGCTAGTCATTCATGACTCAAGAAAGATTGCATGCTAGCTGGTCGCTGCTAAGCATTGTCAAAAAATGAAAAAAAGAGACAAATGCCTAAACTAAACCTTTTTTCCATGCAGATTTCATGGTTGCCCTTTTAGAATAGACGTTCAGTGATTATTCGGCCCTTGATTACCTTTAAATTTGGTGATGTGGCCCTCAGTGAAAATGAGTTTGACACCCTTGCTGCAACTGCACATTATCCTGTCACACTGCACGAAGCTGAAAGTCATTAGACTAGCTTTCAATGTTGCAAAGCTTATGCAAATGAGGCAATGTCAGGAGTTGATAACCTGGATGACAGGTTGACCTCCCATGGATTACTGACTAGAAGCACAGTACAAATGTGGGACCAATTTAAAACTCTGGTGAAGGAGTCAGCAAAGTCCACCATCAGACCAATGAAATGAACCCACCAGAGCAGGTTCGATGAATGGCAAGAGCATTACAAACCTCCTGGAGGACAAACAGAAGGCCTACCTCAGGTGGCAGAATGATAGCTCCTCCACCTCGCTTTAAGCATTTCCAGGGACAGGCACAGACCTCACATGGTTGGGACAGAAAGACCAGAGGTATGCCGCCACTAAGATTTTAAAGACGTTTGCAGACCAGCCAAGCCATGCACCACATGTCGGCAGATGGTTCCACATTGCTGAAGGAGAAGTATCAATTTAATCTGAGGGAACATTTCAGCAACCTACTTAACAGACCCACCACTGTTGATCTTGCTGACCTGGACCAGATCTCTCAAAAATCCATAGACAACAGCTTCGACCTTCCTCTCACATTGGATGAGGTCATAAAGGCAATCAAACAGACAAGCTTGGGTAAAGCCCCTGGGATGGATGGAATTCCTGCAGAGTCTGCCGGTCCGGTGGCCCTTGAAGCCTTCCATGCCCTCCTCAGCAGCATTTGGAGGAAGAAAACATGGCCAAAGATTTCACAGACGCCACAGTCAACTAATGGAGTATCTCTCTTTCCAGTCAACTGCTGGGAAAATTTTGGCTTGGGTCATCCTCAACTGCCTGATCACCAATGTATCAGAGGAAAACCTGCCAGAGGCACAGTGTGGATTCCGTCCAGGTCACAGCACTATCAACATGAAATTCACAGTTCATCAGGTCCAAGAAAAATGTATTGAGCAGAACATGGACCTCTACTTTCTTCAACAATTTCAGTGTCATTTCCAGAGATAGAACCATGGACAAAGTATTCAACACAAAGATTTGCAAAGCGAGCCAAGCTCTTACTTTTCGGAGAAAATGTGTATTGAAACTGCACATTATGCAGTCCACAAAGCTCAAGGTACACTCACCAGTCACTTGTACAGATGTGAGACATGGACTCTGTATAGAAGGCACCTGAAACAGCAGGAGCAGTTCCATATATGCAGCTTGAGGTCAAAACTCAGCATCTGCTGGCAGGACCACATTACAAACCTGAAGGTCCTTGTCAGAACTGAGACAATTAGCACTGAATCCATGATCTTGAAAATCCAGCTCCACACAGAATCCAAATAAAATACTATTTGGATCAATATGCAGCTGCTGTATGGTGAGCTTTGCACAGGCAAATGGAGCCAAGGCAGGCCACATAAGCAGTTCAAAGACTGTGTGAAGGCAAATGTACCCCTTGCCAGGATTGGCCCAAAAACAACTCTAGCATGGTGCGCAAGCACATCACAGCTTTGAAGAGGAATTCCTTGCAAGCATCATGGAGGCCCGTGAGAGGAGGAAGGTAGAAGCAACTGTTCCAGCTTACCCTTTACAGTTTCCCTACCATCACTGTGGAATTAAACTCCATAGCCACCTACCAATCCACAAAAAATGAGCTGTGCAAGCTGCCATCATCAGTGAAACTGATGGACTACCAAGAAGAGACTAGTGCAGTATTTAGGAAAAAATGGCCACAAGTTTGAATAGGGGACTCTGTGACCTGCATCAAGATATTTTTATGATATGATAGTAATAAATTTTCCTGACACCTTCTAAGTCCACTCCGTATAGCAGTACCAAGGCATACAGAAACATGCAGTTTGACAAGGATCACATAAAAAAAGTTGCATCAGTAGAGCATAATGCAGTGCCCAGATCATAATAATTCTCAGACTTACTTCTTTCTAATTCATACAAAGAATGAACTTTCCACACAATACCAAAAAAGAAAATGGATATCAGTAATAAAGTAAAAAGTAAATAGAGAGAGAGAGAATCTGATTTACTTTAGGCTTGGGTCCATGAGAACCTGCTTTCATAAAAAAAGTCATGGAGAATATAACCATTTAAGCAGCCTTCATACTATAACGAATTGAAGAAACAAACATTAACGAATGACAAAAGTCCGAATATGCACATATATGCACAAAAATCCCAACAGATTGATTCCTAAGGGCTGGAAAAAAAATCAAATGACAATGAATTAACCAAAATTAAAATGAAATCAAACTATTTGATAACTTGTCATTAACAAACAATTGCAAATGCTGAACAAATATTAACATACTTTAACAAATGTTTTAACAAATGGAAAATGAGCTGTGCACACGCTCTTCATATGATCCGTAAATATAACGTGATAACATCAAGTTTGTACACAGATATAAAACATTTGTGCACTGACTGAACAAAATTTTGTGAAGATGCCTAAAGGAATCTGCTTAGTAAGAAGCAGAAAAGTTCGCAAAGAAGCAGCCATCCTCCAGGCAAAAATGCAAGGCTCCATCTCCACCACCTACACCCAAAAAAGCTGCAGCATCTCAAGAAGCCCCAAGATCCAGGTCTTTTCACAAAAAAGTCTCTCCTTGTCCATCCAATTCTCAACCGCCTCCATCTCAACAGTACCAGCAGGGAAGCTCAAGAAGCCCAGGGCCAAGAATAAAGAATTTAAGATCAGGAGCATGGATGTTGAGCAGAGTAGATGTTCAACAAGAAGTCTGCTTAGAAATTAACTCACTTGGGGGACGAATGAGGCCGTACAGGTAACTAGCCGGAATCTTGCTTCAGACAAACAGGATGTTCCCATAGTGCATATGGAGCTTCTCTGTGTGCATGGGCTACTTTCTGGCATATGTCCAACATTTTTATGCATGCACAAATATTTCCAACGAATGGCATGAACAACAATGTACGGGAACTGAGTAAAATGAATAACAAGGAAATCAAAACGAACTTCAGTGTAACTTTGTGCCAAAAATTGTCTATATGCTGGCATACACTGGGCCAATTCTTCATAGCGTGAAGGCCGCTTTAGCAAAATGCCAAAATCTTACCTTTGTTCAACTTGGAAGCTACAGATATCTCTCTCTCTGTGCTTTCTCTGATTTGATTTGAGAGGGCAATAATCATTCTTTCTGTGGTGTCCACTGTTGAACTTGTTCTTGTCATTTCAGACATTCCAACCCAAAAGAATCAAAAAGAAACTTTGATTGGTCAAATTGTCTAAAAAGTTCCTAGGAAACACTAAACTGACATTGATGAGTTTTGCATTAAGCTCAGAAAATTAAATCAAGTTTAACTTGAAGGAACACTCTGCTCTTAAATCACTAGCATAATGCTAGCAGTGTCATCTGACCTTCTTTCAGTACTATCACTGATCAGTGGTAAAGGATACAAAAGGTCATTCCTGAAAATGATATCAATATACACTGTATATAAAAAGTCTACGCACCTATTTTAAGATGTCAGTTTTTTTTGTGATGTCAAAAAATGAGACCAAACTAAATGAATTTTTGTACCTTTAATGTGACCTATAACGTGTACAGTTCACCTGAAAAGCTAATCTTTTAGAGGGGAAAAAAATTATTAAATAAAAACTTGCAGTAACCTGATCACATAAATATGCACATCCTTAAACTAATACTTTGTTTAAACATTTTTTTTTATTTTGACAGCATTAAGTCTTTTTGGGTGCGAGCATGGCACACCTTGAGTTGCCAATCTTTGCCCACTCGTAAATAAGAACTCCGAATCCATCAGTTTGTGAGGGCATCTTCTGTACACAGCCCTCTTCAGGTCACAGAACAGATTTTCAATTGAATTCAGGTTTGGGCTCTGGCTGGGTCATTTTTAAAACATTCCTAATCTTGTAGTAAAGCTATTCCTTTGTTGATTTTGAGGTATGCTTTGGGTCATTGTTGTGCAGAAAAGGCGAAATTCCTCTTAGTTTTTTTTTTTATTAGAGGCCTGACATTTTGGTGTGATTGACTGATATTTGGAACTGGCTTCACCGTGGGTATGGTGTTTTTTTTAAGTGATGTGCAGTGTTGTTTTTACACCAAAGATATATTCTGGAATTATGGCCACGGAGTTCAACATTGGTCTCATCAGTCCATAACACATTTTCCTGCATGCTTTTAGGAGACTTGATGTAGTTTTTTGCAAAAGTTATTTGGGCTTGCATGGGCTTCCTAGTTATATGAAGAATATGTGAGAATTACTGTCATACAGAGAACACAACCAGTGTTGCTGTAGGCTTTTTGGCAGCTTTCTGGTCAAGTTTACTTCTGTCCTTTTCATCAATTTTTAGAGGGATGTCAAGTTCTTTGCATTATACCATATTTTCTCTTCTGATGATGACTGTCGTCACTCTGTACCATTGCATATGTAATGCCTTGGAAATTATTTTGTATCTTTCTCCAGACTTATACATTTCAACAACAAGATTCAACCATGTTTTTTGCTGTAAGATGCAACCAAGTTAATGTCTGGAAGTTCCTACTAGAACAGCTGAGCTTTACTTGGGCTTAATCACTGTGCAGCAATGCACAGTTCAAATCACATCAGTAAGAATGAGTCAGTATGCAGATAGGAGATGCAGCAGCAATCAGACTGATGCAGCATTAATAACCTCTTTCTGAATGTGGACAAAACAAAAAAGAAGGTTGTATTGTAAAGACTGACAGAAATCACATTTTTTCATCTCTGAAACCCTTCAGAAAAAAATTTCATGGCCCTCTTAAGGGGAGGAGTCCCGAGGGCCAAAATTCGGGAAAAAATAAATAAAAAAATAACCCAAACAAAAAAAAAAAAAACCCTAAAAAATTGACATTTTTTGAAAGACATTCATATACCATGAAATCACGGAGGCTGAATTGGGGAACACACAGAGGTACTCAAAGTCAAAAAAACTATTTTTAATTTTTTTTAGCAATTTTGGCCCTCGAGACCACTCCCCTTAAAAGGGCCGTACATTTTTTTTCAAAGGGTTCCAGAGATAAAAAACATGATTTCTGTCACTTTTGGCAAAATATCTACCCCCACTAAAAATGTAAAAGAATCAGAGGGAGTGACGTATCAAGCCCTGGGTGATTCTTAGAAAAACCTAATGTGTGATTTCTGCAATACTGCCACTGAAAACCACTAGTACTGTGGGATACTTAGCAGTACACTTGGTGGCTGGACTCCATATCCATCTCTCTAGCTACATGTGGCAAAAGAGACTAAATTTCTATTTGTGTGTTCGTTTGTTTTTTACACCCTGGGACATCACACCCGCGGAGCTTTTTAAGCACTGCTTCTAGTTGCATTTTATAGTGTAGGCTTATGAAAAAATTTGCAGATACCACACAATGTATCCCAACAATGACTTATTAGAGCAACACTACAATTTATTTTGTCAGTCATCATGTGCATTTCAATGAAAAGAAAAAGGGAACTTCTACTGTATCAATCTTAAACAATAGTTAGGAAGACAATTCTGTGTGGCTTCACTGCCGTGTTAACAACGCCTCCCCTACTGACACTGGCTATTTACAGTGACTGTTAAGTCAGTTGCAGTCAGCTGCAGGCGAAGTCAAATGCACCTATTTACTAAAAGAGACTCTTCTTCAGGAGATTAAAGAAGGTCTGTCACGGCGATTGCACGTGTGAGCTGTTACGTGACTTGGTTTGTGAAATGTTCATACACTGAGCTTGCACACTGAGACTGGTATAATTTTTCTAATATTTTGCATTCTATTTTCAGCTTAAAAAATGGTTTCATAATCTCATTTAACAGCTGAAGCACACATATATACAAGGAGAGAGAGAGAGAGAGAATGCTATGTCTCTCTGATTACCTGCGCGTAAAAACTGGAAGCTGATCTGCTGTTATAGACGAACCTGAAAGACAAGCATGTATAGAGGTTGCTGAGTAAGAGAAGTGGAATGAGAATGTTCAGAAGAGGAGCGAAAGCATTTAGAAGTGGAGGGAGAGTCTTCAGAAGCAGAGTGAGAGCTTTCAGAAGCGGAGTGAAAGCGTTCAGAAATGGAGCGAGAGAGTTCAGTAGTGAGGTAAAAGTATTTCGAAGTGGACTGAGAGCAGTCAGAAGTGGTGTGATAGTGTTTAGAAGAGGAGTGAGAGTGTTCTGAAGTGGTGTGATAGTGTTTAGAAGAGGAGTGAGAGTGTTCTGAAGTGGTGTGATAGTGTTTAGAAGAGGAGTGAGAGTGTTCAGAAGTGGTGTGATAGTGTTTAGAAGAGGAGTGAGAGTGTTCTGAAGTGGTGTGATAGTGTTTAGAAGAGGAGTGAGAGTGTTCAGAAGTGGTGTGATAGTGTTTAGAAGAGGAGTGAGAGTGTT
>JBCNYH010000022.1:3003008-3014222 GCA_039654325.1 Tandanus tandanus | reverse complement strand
CAGGTGACCAAACGACCCCATATGCAGACCAGGTAAACAACCCTAGTGGACAAAGGACCCTAACGAGCAATGGAATGGATGTGTGGGTCAGTGATCTGCATGTGACTTGAGAGTTTTTTCCGCAGCCTATATAAGGCAGGAACTTTCCACCAGATTTTTCTAACTGATGAAGCTTTTTGGATGAAAAAAGCAAAACGTCTGCAAAAACCACAAAAAGAAGTCCAGTTGCCTCGACTCAAGCTTTTTAAGATTACCATGACCTGGAAGATTGAGAATCTACACCAACGTAACACTATATCTTCTTTGCCTATCGGATTTGTCAGGTCGCCAGCAGGATGACTTGCTAGCTAATTTCACCCGCCCTACGGATTTTTGACTCGGCACGGGCCAGCGGACTAGTGTTCATTTCCACCCCTGTAAGTGGCACAAAGCAGATACAAGCCAAAATGTTGAATTATTTACAAACTCCAGTGTGAGCATAACACGCTTGTAATGTGTGCCCACATACATTTAATTCCTTCTACCTTATTTGGTTGTTTATACAGTATCCAGCTTATTTATACAGATCTAGCTTAATGTGTGGACAAAGGACACTTAAGTAAATTCATATGCTATTTAAAATTATTTCTATATATTATTACACAACTCATTTTTAGTTCTTAATTTTAAATCATATCATCCAATAACTAATATGAACCTGCTATTAATGTGGTTTTATGACTAGTGGATGGGGTGATTTATTACATCTAGAACTTTGTGTGTGTGTGTGTGTGTGTGTTGGGGGGATATATACTGTAAATAAATTTACAGTTTTGCGTATTAAAAAAAAAAGGCACATCTGTTCCAAAGAAGTTGTTCTTTTTTACTTACAGTCACCACAACATTTCTGAATTTCCCTCAGGAGATTAATAATGTCATCTATCTGTCTATCTATCTATCAATCACAATGCATTATTTAGGATCAAGTACAATAAAAATTGGCTAAAATTGGTGGTTAGCAGTAATTAAATAAGTAACTCTATCTCCAACCACTCTCAAACTCCAGTCTAAATTTTGAGAGTTCGTCTTTTGTATAAAAAAATTTTAATAAAAAAATTTAAAAAGTCACTCCCTATACATCAAGGACAAGTGAAGTTTGATGGGCTGTACTCATGCAAACTCACCTACTACACACAGTTAAAAGATTCTGAAAATGCAACATACAATACCAACCTGCTATAAGGCCCGGATTGTTCTGACCTCCTTCTGGCTTAATCCACAGTTCCAGTGTGAAGCTGGAGCGAGGAAGCTCCACCGCGGACGCTGGATTCACCTTCAACTGCTCCCCCTGACTAAAATACAGCGCCGTCATCCACTTCGGGGGGACACTGTGGATCTTGGCACGCAACAAGTCTGCTGGTCTGTTCTTTCCCTCTACCTCCCCAGAGTAGTCCTCATTACCTTCCCCTAAGTGCTTGTTTCCTTCATTCGTGAACTTTACAGCGCTACGGTGCACTCGTCTTGCTGACGAGGAGCGATCCTTGCTTTCCAGCCATGTCCCTGCGCTTTGGAGTCCTGCCATGACTGATGCTGCTTTGGAAGCTTTACTGCTTGAATTTGTCGTTTTCAGCGAGAAAATCTTAGTGAAGTCAACATATGAAGATTCTAGTGATTCTTTCGGTTTAAAATCTGTCTTTTGGTCAGACCCAAGTGGCACAACATCAACATTTTTTTCTTGGCTTCCACTGCCCCATAAATCAGAATAAGAAGACAGCTGCACTCCATTTCCTATAAGTAGTGACTGATCACCATGTTTTTCTAGGTTATCACTTTCATCACACATTCCGGGGAAATTGCTTCTGTCCGAGCTGAGTTTACCTGAGCTGCAGCCTGCGTTCAGCCGTGATTTCAGATAGGCGCCTGGTAAGCGGGTGTACTTCCCAGGATTGCCCGCTAGAAGATAGCGTCGGGCTGCTGGGACACCGAGGCTGACGGAACCGCACTGCCCTCCAACAGCCCGTTTTTTGACCTCTTTCAACAGCAGATTCTGCTTATGGCTGTGAGTAGGATCTGACAGGGCTGTGTTCAGCAGCCATGCGTGGAATGTTATAAGAACGATATCTAGTAGCCTGATAAGCATTGTGTCATTAATTCGCCAGCATAATCAAATCATTCAGTCTGGATTGATCAGCTTGAGGACTGGATTGTGTTTGTGTCAAAGATTAGCATGCCAAATGAACTATGGATAATAATGAACTTAATGCTACTAAATGGCATGCGACACAAAAAACATTTGGGGGAGAAAAAAAAAAAAAGAAAAGAAAAGAAAACTACTCTGCTGATGTGCTACTAGTTGAAGCCATGATAGTATTACTACGATGAATGTAATTTTTTGTGTTCATTTTGAAAAAATGGTCTTTCTTGTTTTTCAAGCAAAATAATAATAATAATAATAATAATTAAGTGATAATCAATACAGTCTACACCTTTATTTCTGAGGCGTTTTCCCTTCTCTACTCAAAGCAGTTCCACAAGACTATCTTCTGAAAAGCATAGCATATTTCCCATAATCCCTTGCAGATGTATACAGACTTGTGGAGCAATCTCTTCTAGAATCAACGGGAAAACAGTCGCGCGCAAAACGTGTCACCTGTTATGGCGCAGCATCCCTCGACTTAAAAGGAAATTCCACCGTCGTATTAAAGTTCTAAAATAAAGAAAACCGCTGGCTGTTAGCTTTTAAAAAAATAAAGAAATTCAAAAACAAAAACAAAAGAAAGGTAATTTTGTATCGACTATAAGGTTAATATTAGGTTATACGGGGTAGCCGCTCACCTCCCGTCCGCCGTGTTCGCCACACTTACATGAAACAAAAAGTATCTTCATATTTCATTACAAAAGTAGCCAAAAAGCTTTGCTTTGTCCATTCACTCAATACAATACTCATGAGGGACGCAGAAAATAGTTTGTTGTCATCTCCCTCTCCCTCTCCCTCTCTCCCTCTCTCTCCCTCTCTCTCTCTCTCTCTATGGCACGCGCGTGATTCTCAGCCTGTCCGAAACAGAACCCCCGACTTTAAAACCATGAAGGATGAGGTGTCCGAACACAATACCCTTTTCAGGAGCAGTGGGTTTGCGCGTCAGCTGCCGTTTCCTCTGTGTGTTGCTCTTGTTCCCACTCCAGCCACTCAGTTCTCCCTCAGGTCTTTCTCCCCGTGAAGCTCAAGCTCGTGCGCTTATTTGCTTTTATCTGTTTCCACCGGTGTGACGTCGCACAGAGACGCCCCCTCCTGACCCTAGCACCCACCCATGTCTCACGCGCACGTTCAGCACTGACTCCCACCGACAACCCTGTCTGCACTGCTGTCACGCGGTACACGCCACATCTGTTTGAATATGAGATAAAGATCAACTCGCAATGGTTAACCTACAGCTGTTAGCCCCACTCACAGGTTTTTTTTTTTTTTTTTGCCTATATTTTCCATTTACATTTCTGTGGCACCGTGCAAGAACCAGACAACCCACAAATTGTTCATTTTGAGGAAGAAAAAAAAAAAAAAAACAAGATGAGTTTTTGTTTTTCTTAAATTAAAAAGAAAGAAAAGAAAGAAATCAACAAAACTTGAGGAATTGCATCTTTAACTAATACTGTTCTAACAGTCTGGCAGTAGTGGCCTGGTGGTAGGGTGCTGATCCCAAGGTCGGTGGTTCAAGCCCCACTATCAACGGGATGTCACTGCTGTCCCCCCAGTGCAGCTAACTGGGTTATCAAATGCCGGACATGTCTATCACTGTCTATGGTGAGAGGCATGTAAAAGAACCATTGCTGATTTTCATCAAGAGTAGGCTGCATAGCCGTCAGCGTGTTTCTGCCCTGCGATGGCCTGGCGTGCTGTCCAGCGTGTACTCTGCCCTCGCCCAGAGTCGGCTGAGATGGGCACCAGCCTCCCTGCGACCCTAATTAGGATTCAGAAAATGAATCAATGAATGTTCTAACAGTTTTACAGATTGTACTATGATTCCTAAGGACTGCAATAGTGCACTGGACTCACTTTTAATGGTCAAGTGGGTTGTCTGGTTCTTGCACGGTGCCACAGATTTGTAGTCGATTTATACACTTATGACCACTGGACTGCCCCTGGTCAAATGGGTTCTAAGGTAATTTTTCTTATGAGGAAACCCCCATCCCTACACAGCACTAAAGGCCGACATGCAGATCATTTTACTGTTATTAATAGAACAAACAATGACTTAACAATCACTAAATCTAAAAAAAGTTTAAATAAACATAACATAAATAAACAAGGTCATCAATTACCATCAAACAGTTTTGACAAACAAGTTTTTCCTTTAAAAAGTAACTTCAACTTAAAATAGCACAAAAAAATATCACTTTTACTCTAAAATAGCAGCAGCCAGACCCTCGTGTCTGTCAATACTTCGGTACAGTCCGTACAGGACTTGAGTGGAGCTCGAACGTGTGCCAGACTCAAAGTGTTTTTTAAATGGCATCTCTTCAACTGCAGTACTGCCCTGCTCTGAGCAGTGATTGGCCAGATATTGATGTCAATCATTGCAGCAACATGTGAGATATCATAGGTAACAGATATGAGACCTCCCTTGTCTCCTCTCCTCTCCTGTCCACTCCTCAAACTCAGTTGGATTTGGCTAAGCATGTAAAGGTATCATGAGCGATCGGTCAGGAGACTTGGAGTCTGGTGATAAAATACCTTGCATAATTGTGTCATATATGCATATAAAATGAACCCCCCATCACATCATGAGGATCTAAGCACAGTGTGTGTGTGTTCTGTGTTTAGGGAGGGGCATCGATTCTAGTGTTCAGGTGTTTAAAGTAGCCCTCTTGTGTTGTTGCTGGATAGTAGCCTTTAAAAAGAAGTATTGTTCAAACAAAAGAATCATGTTAGGACAATCACATTGAAGAAAATGATTATTTTTATAACTGTCAGCAACAGTGTGCAAATTTAAGTATTTAGTAAAGAGGTGGGTCTGAACAAGGTGTCAACATAACCAACACATAATCTTCATGTGTACTATTAAAAAGCCACCAAGATTACTAAATAAGCATGCGAAAGAGAACTAGGGCCACATATAAGTGTTTTTTTAGAGTTCCAAGCACTAGCTTGAAACCCCTATTGTTACCTCTGCTGCTTGGCAGGGAAGGTTATGTATTCACCAGTCTGTTTGTTTGTCTGTTAGCAGGATTACGCAAAAATTACTAAACCAATTTTCACGAAACTTGGTGGAGGGATGGGGTATGGGCCTGGCAAGAGCCCTTAATATTTTGATCCATGGATTTATTAAGGGCTTTTAACAAGCCTTTATTAAAGGATTTTTCTGGTAGCAGGATTATACAAAAAGTACTGATCTGAATTTCATCAGACTTGTTGGAGGGGCGGAGCCTGGGCCTGGGAAGAACCAACAAACTTTTGGAGGTGATTGGATAGGATCAGGTGTAAAAAAATATCCCGAAACTTCCCTATCTTAATTTAACATGGGGCAAAATGTTCATCCGATGCCCACTAAAGAGTGACATTTCATTGTAACTTTGATTAGTTATAATCCATTTGTGCATGGTGGAGGTACCTTGCACTCTATACTTGTCCCTCTAGTTGTCAGTGTGTCTCATTCTAGTGAAGTAGTGAAAACCTACAACTAGTGTACTAATAAGTCAGAATATTATTATCTCCACCATTTGGTGGGGGGAGGTCATGTATTCTCTAGCGTCTGTTTGTTTGCTTGTTTGTTTGTTTGTTTGTTTGTTTGTTTGTTTGTTTGTTTGTTTGTTTGTCTCTCAGCAGGATCACACAAAAACTACTAAAATGATTTTACGATCGCATCTGGGGTGGCCAGACTATGCACTGTAGGAGCTTTGTGTCTTCTCTGCATGTTGCCAGCCTTGACTGTGAGGAAGAGAGTTTTAATGTGGACATCCACATTTGGGTTGAACATAGTTGACTGTAGTAGGCATATGAAGTCTCTTGCCTTGTCTGCTTGACGTGGGGAGCCAGAGTTAATCTGTGTTTTGTTTCAGGGTCAGAGAATTCCTGGGTTAGTGCTTCATGCAGCATTTTGGGGTCTGCCTTGGCACTGTCTATCTGTCTGTCCACGAAACTGTGCTTGAGTCTTCCAAGCTTGACATGATCTTGATGAGGTGTATTTTATCTTCGTTAGTCACATTGTCTAGTCTTTGCAGCTGTAAGTCAGTGTCTTGTAAGTAAGCCTGATTGTCATACCTTCCTGTGGGATTGTGAGTAAATGGCATGATGTTCCTAGTGATCTTGTCAAGTTCTTTTATAGTGACTCTCTGCTGATGTGGTGTTTACTTTTGTAGGCTTGTTACTGCCTTGGTGTCCTGTTTGAGGTCAGTTCTCCAGTTGCTTGGCTCCGGGGTGTGTGGTGAAGGGCTTGGTGGCACTTCATCTGGTTGAGTTATCTCGTGGGTGTGGCACGTCTGTCTTGGGTGTAATGCTGCTGCCTACGGGGATGTCAGTGACTGTGGTAGATTGAACAATGTCTCAAATCCCTGTTTGATCTCATAGGACTGTCTCAGTTCCTGTCTTAAAATGAAATTAAACCCAAACTTAATAAAATGCCTGCATGCATAGTTTATGTCTGTTTCTATTAATTTGCTGTTTCAAGAACCTTTTTTTCATGTAGAGATTAAAAATAGCCATTCTACAGAACATCAAAACCCCTCAGCCAGGACGCCTCAAGCGCACTGAGGACAAAAGCCACCTCCCATATCCCAACAGTTTCGGACAATCAACATTTTATTAGCCACCCCACACACAGGTTTAGGTCATAGGGAGTGCCTATGCAAAATTTCAGAAAGCTATCATGCATATGAGCCAAGCAATGGCCCGGACAATCTTTATATGTTCAAGGTCACTGTGCCAAGGTCAAAGGTCACATATGCAAATTAGCTACCCCACGCACAGGTTTAGGTCATAGGGAGTGGCTATGCAAAAGTTCAGAAAGCTGGCCTGTGCATGAGCCGAGCAATGGGCCAGACAAACTTATTGTCATGCCGCCTGGCCACCTGGCTGCCCGTCCGCCAAGCCAACGACAATACCCCTCCAGCCATAACTGGCTGAGGGGTAAAAAGCCAGCAATTACTCTGCGCACAGGGAGCGACACTGTAATGCGAAGAGTAGTGGAATGTCACGTGGTAATCTTGTGTTTCTGCCAGCAATACTGAACTAATTTACATATGAATACATGGCATGGTATTATTTCTTTTATATGAAGGAAAGAATGCTTGTTTTAATGTATGAAAATAAATTGTAGAAGTTCCTAGTTTTATTTTATTCAGAAGTTCACTAGTTTATATCTGATTTTTTTTTTTGTTTAATATCTGAATATCTCTCACTGTCTGTGGTGAGAGGCATGTAAAAGAACCATTGCTGTCGTTAGAAAAAAATACGCCATTGGATTACCGGCAGCATGTTTCTGCCCTGAGATGGCCTGGCGAGCTGTCAAGGGTATACTCTGCCATCGCCCAGTGTCGGCTGAGATGGGCGCTGCCTTCCCCGCGACCCTAATTAGGATTAAGTGGTTCAGAAAATGGATGAATGAATGATCTGAATGCTGTTATTATTTCCATTAAATTGCCCTATATGAACTCGGGGTTCATGTCCTAGTCTCACGAATTCGTGCACTTGTGAGAGTGAAATGGCAGGCTTTTCAAATAGGCTACGTTTTAAGTTAAAAAGTAAAATGTAAGTAAAATTACCAGTTGATTAAAATATATATTCATGTGTAACAGGAAAGTTTTTAAGGCTTGCCTTTCATTTCGCTTTAACAAGTTCATTTCGGCTGTGTCATCCTTGTGCGTGTTTTGAGCATCACCATGCTGTTCTTGGAGGTGGTTGAGTTCTTGGTTTAGGTGCTGCACTTGTCGCAGTGCCTCCTCTAGGTGATTTTCGAGGGCCCTGATGGAGCAGTTCTTATTTTTGAATTCTGTGTTGGCCTTGGCTAGCAGGGCCTTAGCCTGGTCGTGCCTCAAGATCTTCTCTGGTGGCATTGGCTTATTAGTCCCTTTGGTTTGCAGCAGCTTTGGGCTCTTCCAGTGTTTGTTGAAGGTCCTCATTCTCCCCTTCTGTATCCTCTGTATTGTTTTTTACTTTCTTTCTCATGGGGCAAGGCCTTTTTTGATGAAGTTCTAGCTCCAGTTGTTTTCAGTTGATTTGTGCCATTACTATGTCTTCTTGTGCTTTGGTCAGCAATTGGTGGATGTTTCTATCGTGTCACACCGGCTCAGCTTAAATCTAGCAAAGAGGTGGTGTGCCAGTAAGCCAAGTACCTTCACTAGCTCTTTACTCCCATATCTCTGGGTAGGTGGTGTGACCATGAGTTTAGCAATGTCGTCACTAATGTGGTCAGATCCATTATCCTGTAAAAGGTCAGCATGACTGGGCAGGGAGTCACTGGTTATGATGTCCAGCCAGGCTTGAAGATCCTTTCATTGATCCTGAGGTCTCTGTAAGCCATTTTGCTGCAAGGATGTAGTGTTTTCGGCTCAACAGACAGTGATGGATGAATACGCAGGTTCATCTAGGCAGATGGGCTTGCACTGGAACCTGAATGAGCAGAAAACTTGAGGAGGGATAGAAGAAACAAACTTTGAATAGAAAGAAAGTTAGGTAGGTTTAGGTTACCATTAAATAAAACACTGCTTTAAGGGATTGTGTGGAGATATCCTGAAAATACCAACAGTTGGTATTTTTTCTCAATGGGAGGGACAAAGCATGAATGCTTTAATCTAACTGAACTACTTTTTGGTCTAGTGAGTACACTAGAAGTGAGCTAAGGAGAGGAAAGCAGTTAAAGTTAGGAAGTAAGCTGGTCAGTCCTGAAAAGGCTTATTACCTGTTTAACACTTCACAATTCCTATGCAAATAATTTTTGGGTGGTAGCATCTACTATACACCCTGACTCTTATGGAAAGTGTGCAAGTGAATGTTAGGCAACATTATGAGGCTTTGATCAAGCGTATAGATAACAAGTTATGTTTTATTTGTTATTTACTATGTGTGTTGTTATAATAAGCTTTTGGTGTGGGATTGGTGACCCAATTAATTGTATGCTGACTAGTTAAACAATTCATGTGGGAATACTCATATTTTGGGTGCTATCAAGTATTTCTCTCAGAAGAGGGCACCCAACACGCTCTCTTCCACATGGGTATTCTGAGTCTTGTTTCAATCTGTCTACAGTCCCCAGCAATGTCTACTTTGGAAAGGATATTCTACCTACACAACAGGACTAACCTTGCCCGAGTGACCAGCTTGCCGACTGTACCACCCCGGAACTCTCTCAACCAAAATTGCTAGCCATTATGGGTCCCCAACCAATTGAGAGTCCAAGCTAGGGCAGTTACTTTACCCTTGGTGAGGTTCTAATTAACACTTTTAATGACCACCTTGGGTATACGTCAAAATCGACCTTCAGAGACAGTAGATACAGCCGAACTGGCACCGTTCCTGGGGGTGTCCAATTGCTGAGAACGCCTTTCTTGCTTTGACAACTTGTACTACTGAAAACTTATGTAAGCAGCATGGAGAAAGACTCAACAACAAGTGACTGGCAGACTGACCCGATTCCAAAAGATCCACACAAGTTTCATCAATTATTTTCTAATGAGTCCATATGAAAATATCTTTTTGAATGGCAGAATTAATAGAAATCCTCTTCTGCTGATTTGGTTTCGGGAGAAACCGCAAGTGATTCGGAGGAGAAAGGGAAGCAGAGAAACCTGTATTGTTACGATAGAAGGCCTCGAGGATTATGTTCCTCTGGTGAGAAAAGGTAGAGGTTTAATTCCATGGCCATATATATCTACAACCATTTTGATATGAAATAAAAATATATTAGGCTGGGTAGCCAACAGTCTTCTGGCTGATTGGGTATTTAAAATTATATAGATTCATTTATCATATGAATCTTTCTTTAGATGCATGTGGTATGTGTGCGTGTGTGAGTGTGTGTGTGTGTGTGTGCACGCGCACGTGTGAAATAAACCAGAAGGAGAATATTCACACTTAAAGAAAAGATCACAGTTTCCTGTCTTTTGTTCACACGTCCTCAGCTTAGATTTCCAGGGGTCCCTGGAATGTGCTTATTCACTCACGCCCTCACTTACTTGCCAAGCCGCTTAATCCTATTAGGGTCACGGGGTGGCTAGAGTTTGTCTCAGCCAACACTGTGCAAAGGCGGAGTATACCCTGAACAGCTTGCCAGACCATCGCAGGGCCAACACACACACCTCCATTTACACTCTCACCTAGGGGAAATTTGGAACATCCAACTAGCTTAATGTGCAGTGGGAGGAAATCTGACTAACTGAAGGAAACCCATGAAACATACGGAGAACATGCAAACTACGCACAGAAACGCATGAGCCCGGGACTCAAACCCAAGGCCTTTTTGCTGTGAGGTGGACATGCTAACCACTATGCCACCGCAAAGCCCCGTTCTCATTCAATTCATGTTAATTTAAATTAATTCAGTTGTAATTGTGTAGCCCTTTTTACAGTTAACATTGTCACAAAGCAGCTTTACATAGTAAAAATGAATTTGGTAGATAATTTAAACTTACAATTTGTAACATTTCTTTATGAATCCTGTACATTCTTTATGAGCAAGACTGTGGTGAAGCGGGAAATTCAATATTGTTTAACATGAAGGCTAGTTGGTTTTCTTTTATCTGCAATGGTGAATGTAGTTCTAAATTTTACTCATTTTTGTAAAAGTGTTTATATCACCAGCAGTGGAAAGTCTTCACAGCTTATGAGTGTGTATTTAGGTCCAAGTGGAGCAGTAGTAGCACCTGAGGGTGGATCGCACCATAGAACAGGCTTTTAACATCTGATGGAGCACTGTTCAATCTATCATCTGAAAATGGAAAGAGCATGGAATAACTGCAAACCTACCAAGACATGGCTATCCACCTAAACTGAAAGTCCAGGCAAGGAGAGCACTGACCAGAGAAGAAGCCAAGAGGTCCATGGTAACTCTGATGGAGGTGCAGAGATCCACAGCTCAGGGGGGAGAATCTGTCCACAGGACAACTGTTAGTCGTGCACTCCACAAATCTGGCTTCAAATCTGAATACATATGCATGCCACACTTTTCAGATATTCATTCATTCATTCATTTTCTGAACCGCTTATTCCTAATTAGGGTCGCAGGGAGGCTGGTGCCCATCTCAGCC
>JBCNYH010000022.1:2987255-3002908 GCA_039654325.1 Tandanus tandanus | reverse complement strand
GCCCAGAGTCGGCTGAGATGGGCTCCAGCCTCCCCGCGACCCTAATTAGGATTAAGCGGTTCAGAAAATGAATGAATAAATGAATTGTGATCATAACTCGGACAGTGTTCATCAGTTAACTACAGAAACATTATCGTCCAAGTTACCTGATTTGCTCCTCCAAATCACTCCACTGCTTGTGTCCTATAAAATGACAGGTAACATTTTACCCTACAAATGGCAGAGACCATGTTTATTCTGGTAACGATGCCCAAGACTAAGCTGACCGGTGATGAAATGTTAACACTTTAACTACTTGGTTCTATGTTCTTTCATCCTGCTAGAGAAGTTAGCAGGATATATAACTGCTTATATCTGACTCCTGGTCATTCAGTAAAACTGGATTTCAGGTTTAGTGGCGCCATTTATTTATAGAGGTTTAATTTTTGCCAGCATTTTCTAATTTATCTCTGTTTCACAGCCACAGATTCTACAACTCTTTAACTCTAATTCAAAGACACATCTGATGTGCCACTTTGTTGCCCTGTAGGGAGCTTCCAAGGGCTGACAAATTTGTAATGAAACACAGCACAAACACATTGAACTGCAAAAAGCAGACTATATAATAAACAACCAGGACAAATAGGAGACCTTAAAAAGAGGACAAAATATGCTTACATTTTCAGCTACCAGCAAGCAACACCTCTAAGAGATGCTTCAGTTTCCGGCGAAGGACTTTATGATGTCACTCAGTGCTCTGGACTCACTTTTATTTCTTAGCGATGCATTTCATCGAGGTCAAGGTCATGCTCTGTGCATGAGGGTGTGTTTTCTGCTCCACTAAAACTATGCCACTTGCTCTCTCTGGCTCACTAAAAATAAAAAAATTAAAACCCCACAAATAAGTAGGCTGGCGGTAATAAGACAAAAGTTTGAAATATCATGCAGTAACTGTCAGTTTAACCTGCCTCCTCCCTTTCATTCCTGACATTCAATCACTTCCCACTGCCCCACACATGCATAAGCCAATATGACCAGGTTTAAAAGTGCATATAAAATAAGAATTCAATTGCTAAGACATGGTAGTTACACAGTGACTCACTTACTGTACATTTAACACAAAATCAAAAGCAGTAAATGATTACAAGCAATGTAAATGTAGCACAACAAAAAAGTCTATTTCTTACATATTTTAAATAACAGAACGTAAATGATTCTGCATGTGCTGATAATAGATTCTCTCTTGGTGCAGTAGGGGGCATCATTACATGTAGAAAAAACTTAGTGTTCATTTTGAATGTATTTAAGAATTTATAAAGACTTACCTTTTTGTAATGATAGGAGTGATTGATAAGTTATATACAGTATATCTCAATTAATAAAAATGCCACATAAAAAGTTTTTTTTATTAAATATTACATCATATTACAGGTCACATCTCTAGTCAAGCTGTAATTTTTCACTTTGCTTTTAAGAAGAAATCAAGAATACTTCTGAAAATAACAGTAATCGTTAATTTGAAGGGTTAAAGGGTTGATCACTGCTTTACATAAAGCAGTGATTACAAATCAGTGGGAAAAGACATTTACAAGCTGATTTCATTTCAAAGGCGAATTACTTCCTCTACTTAGTACAGAGTAGGTGCTGCCAAGAAATGAAAGGAAAAAATTAAAGAGCTATCTATAACACGGTAGAACTGTCTAGTTTATTAAATTGTAGGTTTTTAAAAACTTAAATATCACTCATAAACAAGAGGGATCTAGAACAAACTGAATGTATTGTGCTGAATCTGTAATATGGTAATATTAATTAGCAGCATGGTAACATAGTGGGATACTGGGTAGCATAGCTGCCTTACAGCTCAAGGCTCTCTGGGACCATTCACTGCTTTACTGTCAGTGTGGACCTTTGCATGTTCTCCAAGGATTCCACTGGATTCTATGGACTTATTCCTCATTCCAAAAACATGCCAGTAGGTGAACTTGCTACACTAAAATGCCCCTAGATACAAATGTGTGCATAGTGCATGGTTCCCTAACCAAGGTGTAATCCTGCCTCATGTATAGTTTACCCCAAATAAACCCCAGGTCAACTGCAGGATTACTGGCAGATCACTGGACAGGATAAATAAGTAATTTTAAAAAATAATTTGGGAATATACTGTATCGTATACTGTATCAAAGTATAAAAGATCAAGCAACAATTTAAAATGAAAAAGTGACCTGCCATTATAACATACAATAAAACAGGAAATGTTTGATTTGATACAGATTGGTTAGAGCCAACTTCTTGCCTCCCTTAAAACAGACTTAATTAGCTGCAGTGAAACAAATAAATCACCCTTGTTGTAACTGTGCAGAGTGCCACATCACTTGTAAAACAAACATTTTAAACACACGGTGGTGTAGTGGTTAGCACGCCTCACAGCAAAAAGGTCCTGGGACTGAGTCCCGTGCTTGGTGAGAGTATTTCTGTGTGGAGCTTGCATTTTCTCCTTGTGCTTAATGGGTTTCTTCCAGGTACTCCAACAGTCCAAAGACATGCACATATGAGTAATTGGCTATTCCAAATTGCCCTTAATTGTGAGTGTGAATGGCTGTGTGTGTTGCCCTAAGATGCACTGGTGAGCAGTTTAGGGTATACTCCTCCTTTGCTTAGAGTCGCCTGAGATTAGGATCTGGCCTTATAGGATTAAGCGGTTTGGTGAATGAATGAAGTAATGAATTTGTTCTTTAATGAGCAAAAAAAACCCAAAACCTTACATTAGTGCAAACAGCAAAACTGGGCTCCATAACTCTGACAAAGTCATTTCTTTATTCTATGGTCACCTCATTTAGACAACACAGCTGCATTTGGGAGGTATAAACATGATGTTTATGTCATGGTTTGACATAGTGGACAAGTTCTCTCCACTTGTACTTCTGAAACAATCTTAACCCCCATTGCCTTCTGTTGTTGCTGTCGCATCACTCAAAAATGAACTTTATCTGAAAGACTAATACTTGTGTATTGTTTTGGATGAGAGATATGTGCAGGGATATATAATGCATGCATTGTAAATGTCAGCTTTTCACAGAAAAATATATGACCATATTAGCATGGATTTAAAATCTAGCTAAATGGAAGCAGACACAGACAATTATAAACAATTTCAGGGTTTTGTGTCTACTGTAAGTAAAAGCAATAAACATTTCACTGTAAATGAGGATGCCTTGAAGTTTTAGGCTACATCATTGTGTAAAACCGAAGGACAATTGAATTGTTTTAATTGTGAACTATTTACCACATGCTTTCAAATTAACATTTAATAAAAAAAATTAAAAAATACACGAGCTTGGCATATTTAGCTCTGGGATTGCTCCATCCATCATTACCCCAGTTCCGACCAGTCTGTCAATAAAAAACATCCCTACAGCATATTACTGCCACCACCATTGTGGGGATGGTGGGGATGGTGATAAGAGGTGTTGGGTTTGCACCAGACAACATTTTCCTTGATGGCCAAGAAGATCATCAGACCAAAATACCTTTTTTTGGGGGAGTCCAACACATGCCTTTTCACAAATTCTAATTTTTTTTTTTCTGGCCACTTTTCCATAAATCCCAACTCTGTGAAGTGTACTGTACAGTTTAGAGTGGCCCTATGAACAGATACACCAGTCACTGCTGTGACAAGAATAGATGCATTTTGACACAACGTAATGTGGCACAACAACAGTTTTATGATTTGTACTTCTACACAACTTGGACCTTATTTAGGTCTTATTAAACAACTTCATAAACAAGGAGGTGAATCCATATGAACATTGAAGCTGCAGTGATGACTCAATAAATGAACATGACTCATCTAAAGCTCCATAATAATAAATGCTACTATTTTCATTTTTATATTCCATCTTTTTGAGTGTAACTGAATCAGGAATAATATTTTTAGTTTTAATAAAAAAAATCAGTAGTCATTAGTCAATAATCAGTAATCAGTTTCAGCTACAGCAAATAACTTACTTTTGTATTGCTGCCAAGGCTGCTGTAAGATTCAGTGGTGGCTAGTGGAAATTTTTTGTTGGTGGGGCACAGTGAATAATATAATATTTGGCACTTTAATCTGAACTGTTTCATCTGAATAATAAGCACAGTATACAAAAAAGTTGTAAGCCTTTTGTTTAAAAAAAAAAAAAAGACACTTTGGTATAACTTACATTTAGGGCTCGATCTCATTTGGGCGATTCTTTGGTGCCTGCCCGTGAATTTTTGAGTTGGCGTCTGTCAGTGATGATATGCGATGATTGGCATTGGTTGGCAACCACTTTTAACTGTCTTCTTTGCATTTGGCGACCATATCGCTGACTATCCCCAACTATGGTTGCAGACATAGTTGCAGACAGTCACGGACCCTAAATGTAAGTTATACCAAAGTGTCTTTTTTTTTTTTTTAAACAAAAGGCTTACGACTTTTTTGTATACTGTGCTTATTATTCAGATGCAGGTTGTCTGAGACTGTCTGAGACTTTGCTGGCTACCGTAGTCACCAACCAAGCTGACGATATCCGTACCATAGTTATTGGTCCAAGGACAGAACCTGGAGGTACCTCAAACGATCAAACTGTTAAAGTGCAGGAAAGTAAAACAAACAAACAAACAAACAAGGTATTTATCTATTAAATTAAAGGGAAATGGATGAGAGAAAGAATAATATGATAATAATATGTATATGTAAAAGGAAAAGGGCCTGTGTGGGAGGATTTCTTTTTTTCCCCTTTTTACTGTATTTCATAATTTTTTTTAATTTAACTTTATTTAGTAAAGTTCAATAAAGTTAAACATGTGTTGTATCTGTGTTTTGCGCCAAGACAAATTATACAAACAAAAATAAATAAATAATATGTATAAACTGACAGTTAAAATAAGCGAGGCAGGTTTCGAACTTGAGTCTGTGGTCAAAAAAAGCAGCACCAGCACATCTCCTAACCACCTGAGCTAATGTTATGCTGGGTTATACTGGTGAATACTCATTACTCATTCCCTCTCGCCCAAAAGCACAGCTAGACCCATGTTAATGCTTAGTCACGACTTATCTTGGCTGTCCGTGTTATGTCCGTGGCTGTCCGTGTTAAAACCCATGTAGATCTTTTTCTTTTTTTTATGCGGACTCGGTTTCAGTTTCGGTTTTATAAGCCGACACATCTGTACTCAAATGAAAATCTCTGATGGTTGGCACCTAGGTCTGAGACTGTCTGCAACTAAGTCCCCAACTATCTTCGATTATCTGTGATCGACCACAATGGCCTCAGACTGTCAGCAGTATAACTGTGGATAGTTGGCGACAGTCACCGATTAGTAGATTATCATGTGTAATTGTTCAACATTTGGAAACAGTTTTCAAAAAATGGGATGATTGTCCACAACGGGTGGATTCCTTGCTGACAGTCAATGACAGTCGGTGATATGGTCGATGAAATTGGTCGCAGACCCCTCATGCTTGCTCCCAACCTAAAAATTCTTTTGTACTTCTAGGAACCTTTCTGGATCAGGTTGTCCCCCCAAACTGGATGTAAGGGCATGAAGGAAATTGGTCAGAGAGGCTACCAAAAGGGTGTACACAGGCACGAAAAGTTTGAAAACTCCAACATTTACAGATGTAATATTATGCCATTAATGGGAAAGAGTAGCAGAATCCAGACAGTGTAGAAAGGTAGTGATCTGTGAACAGCAGTATGCATTCATGCAATGGAAGAGCACCAGAGATGGCATATGTGCTTTGAGAATGTTGGTGAAAAAGTACAGGGAAGGTCAGAAGGAGTTGCACCAAGTGTTTGTGGACTTGGAGAAAGCATAAAACAGGGTGCCAAGAAAGATGTTGTGGTACTGTATGAGGAAGGCAGGAGTGGCGGAGAAGTATGTAAAGGTGGTACAGGAAATTAATGAGGACAGTACGACAGCATATAATCATATGGACAGATGTGCATGAATGGGGTTGGAGCCAAAGTCTTCAGGGAGGTAGCCCTTAAGGAACAGGTTGCTGACCCCGGTGTTAGAGGGACAGCACAGGTAGGAGTGTTTGTGGATAAAGTGAGAGAGGCAGATTGAGATGGATAAATTATTTTTATTATTATTATTGGTAAAAAGAATAATGACAATGGAACTGCCTGGTGGGACGAGAAGAGGAAACGAAAAGAGGTGGTTTATGTGGTGGCCCGGTGGTAGGGTGCTGGATTACTGATCCGAAGGTCGAGGGTTCAAACCCCACTATCACCGAGTTGTCACTGCTGTCCCCCCAGTGCCTCTAACTGGGTTATCAAAGGCCAGCCATGTCTCTCACTGTCTGTGGTGAGAGGCATGTAAAAGAACCATTGCTGTTGTTCGTAAAGAGTAGGCCACTGAGTTGCCATCAGCGTGTTTCTGCCCTGCGATGGCCTGGCAAGCTGTCCAGGGTGTACTCTGCCCTCACCCAGAGTCGGCTAATTGGGATTAAGTGGTTCAGGAAATGAACGATGGACTAATAAAAGCTTGTATGCATAGTTTACTAATGCATAATTGCTGGGTTTTTTAATCTCTTCATGAAACTATTTTTCATGTAGAGATTAAAAAACCCAGCAATTACTCCGCACACATGGGAGCGTCATTGTAATGCGAAAATTCATGTGATCCCCTGTGTTTTTGTCTGTAATACGGCCCTAATTTACATATGGTTACATAGTGCTGCATTATTTTCTTTCATATGTATGATCAGACGCCTGTTTGATGAATGTAAATGGAAGAACGCATGTGTCTTTTTAGATGTATTATTTTATTCAAAAGTTCACTAGTTTATATCTGGTTTGTTAATATCACATACTCTTATTGTTGCCATCATTTTGCCTTACATGAACTGGGGAATTTACGTCCTATTCTCGCGAATTCGGGGCTAATGGAAACTATCAAACAGATTTTAACAGGTTGCAACTTAAAAAATGTATGTAACCTGATTATGGAAGTATGCATATGTTCATATGTAACAGAAAGTTTGGAAGGCTTGTCTTTCATTTGACTTTCATGTCCAGTATAGTAATCAGTGTAAATAAAAGTCATTTTCCTTTTATTACTCCCATCATTTAATGCATCCAAATCATAGGTGACTGAGGACCCTCTGTCTTATCTTTATGAAACCAAATTCCAGTATCAAGATCTTAGTCTAATTTCAGATAATCATACTGGCTCCAGCAGATGGGCCTAATTACAATATCCTTGAATCAATCGATCTCTTATATAATGTGATCCACTTAAAGAACTATGCCAATTAAGTGCTAAACAGTATAATGTAATTCATAAGGTAAAAGTTTCCAGTGGCGGTGCAGTGGCACAGTGGCATGAGGGCCACTGGGTTAGATTCCCAGGCTCGGGCGTTTCTGTGTGGAACTTGCATGTTCTCCCCGTGCTTGCTTGGGTTTCCTCCGGGTACTCCGGTTTCCTCCCATAGTCCAAAAACATGCACAGTAGGCTATTTGGCTGTTTCAAATCGCCCTTAGGTGTGAGGGTGAGTGTGAATGGTTGTGTGTATGCTGGCCCTGTGATGGCCTGGTGAGCTGTCCAGGGTGTATGGTAAAGAGTGTATGTCCTGTCAACCCAGTTGCTTTTGTCAGTCCTGTTAGTATGATCTGTTTTTGTCAATAATTGGATAAAAATGCTAAAAATGACAACTGATAGAGCCTAACAGGTCTTGTAATTCAAATTATAGTGCATTTTGGATCAGACCCTTTAAAAAAATATCTCTCTTTAAAAAATGTCATGTGGTCTTGCCCAGAAATTAGGATGTGTTCAGTAATCTGAGTGACAAATATAACATTAAAAAGTAAAATCCAAGATAGTATGCAATCCAAGAGGGACAAAAGACAAATGCTGCACATATGTAAACACATTTCTAATTAAAACTGTACTATATAGTAGCACTTTTGTCTGCAACAGGGTTGACAAAAATATATAAACGTATATATTTGATTATTTCAGCCATAAAATAGCAAATAAAATTGGGAGTACCAATATGGCGACCGCGCGGCTTCAACAGCGTACCCGCCTCCAGTTATATTTCGAGCCAATGGGTGACATCACGGTCTAGCCCAGACTCTATGGAGTTAATAGAGCGGCTAAATTATCCTCCCATCCAGGTGGTGGCGCCAGAATCACGACTGTGTAGCCAGTCGAACGTGTTCTTCTGCGGTGTACTGAAGTGTGTTATAAAAAAAAAACAAAAAAAAAAAAAACCTTCAAATTGTCAACAAATGTCGTTGTAGTAACAAATGCTCGGGTTTTATTGCGTGGTTCGAATTCCTTACCGTTTTTAATGACATTTATTCATTGAGTGTGCTAAGCAAACAAGCTGATAGTAACAACAAATGTAACAACTGTTAACCTATAACTCAGTCTTTTGTGCGTTGACTGGTTAAAACAGAAGGAAGCTAGCTAGCATTAGCCGCCCGGATGCGGTGAAAGCGCTTGGGGGAAGCAAACGGCAGCGCAGCTCTTTGCTACGGACAGGCCTGAAGAGGAGTTTGGAAGCACCTTGGAAGATGTCAGGGTGTCGGCAGCAACAGCCCGGTGGTACTTCGGGATCTGTACCGGGAACGAGCTCAGGGAGCACGGCAGCTGCTAACACTGCTAATAACGGAGGAGGCAGCGCTAATGCTAACGCTAACGCTAATGCTAATGGCATTCCTCCACGAATGCACGGACCCGGGAGCGAAGCGCAGTTACTGGCCACACAAAGATCCGGTGCCAACTGCAGCAAAAAAAGGCCTCTATATAACGGCCTTATTAATCCATATGAAGACAAGAGTAATGATTTTGTGTGGTGAGTATCACTCCAGGCGGCTCCTCGGAGCCAGTGAAGTAGCACAGCTCACTCAGAATTGTGTTTTGTTTAGGAAACATCTCTCCCTTTTTAACGGTTGAGCTTCTCTTGTTTACATGTTCACCGCAGAGCTGCGTGGTAATGCTAGCTAGTAGCCATGACTCCACTCAGCTGCTTAACCTTCCAGGGATTTTACCAAACGGCTGGTGGAGTAGTGAGCACATCCACCTCTCAGCCAGAGGGTCTTGGGTTCGAGTCCCGTTTCTGTGTGGAGTTCTCCCCGTGCTGTGCGTGGGTTTCCTCTGGGTGCTCCGGTTTCTTCCCTCAATCCAAAGTTTAGGCTAATTGGCTGTTTCAGATTACCCCAAGGTGTGTGTGGGGCAGTGGTGGCTTAGTGGTTAATGCGATGGGTTACTGATCCGAAGGTCAGTGGTTCAATCCCCACTGTTGGGCCCTTCAGCAAGGCCCTTAACCCTCAACTGCTCAGTTGTATAAAAATGATAATTGTAAGTCGCTCTGGATAAGAGCGTGTGCCAAATGCTGTAAATGTGTGTGTTAGGGTGTACGCCGCCTTCGCCCAGACATTGATGATGCAAAATGTGTTCTACCACCAGTTCACCCTGTTACTGAGTATTTAAAATATTCCAAACTCTTCGGTTACACATGAACATGTGCATATTTTAATCATCTGGGAGTTTCTACTCATATCACCTTTCGTGTGAGCAACGCGGAAGGTACTGTGACATGCCGATTTTAGTTCCACAGAAAATTGTGTGTGTGTGTGTGTGTGTGTGTGTGTGTGTGTGTGTGTCTGCAGCCCGTTGCTCGCTCGGTCATATTAAATGATTACCCTTCGCGTGAGCTATATATTGTTCATGTTGTCATTGCTAGACATTTGACAGCTTACGGAAGTTGTACTAAAGTAATATTACGATAGTCGTTACATTTACACAGACAGAAACTTTCCAATAGGTCTAACGCCGGGATCGAATGAAATAATTAGAAGTTCAGCTTCGTCTTCAAGTTAGACAGAGCACGCGTGTGTCTGAAGACTTGTAAGAGGCAAGTTTTTAAATGGGAATTTCTCCACTAATGACATTGCTAATAACTGATGTCATGACAGTAGTAATATTGTTAGTAGTATTAGTGTAAGCACATCATTCAGGCAACGTAAAGTAACCTAACGTTAGGCGCTATTATACAACAACAAGGATCTGACATTATATATATATATATATACCAGTTGGTGCCACGCGGAAGGTCAGTGAATGCATGTCTTCAAATCAGATACAAACTAGTGAAGTTATGAATAAAATCAAAGTAGGCATTTCTACAATTCTGTTCACATACATTAAAACACGTGTATTTTCCTACATATAAAAGAAAGAATACAGTGCCATGTATTCTTATGCAGGTTAGTTCCATGTTGTGGGCGGAAACACAAGATGATCACGTGACTTTATGTTGCTTTTCACAGTACAATGTTGCCCCCCTGTGTGTGGAGTAAGTGCCTGGTTTTCTCTGCGAAAAAAGGTTCATGAAACATAGTGATTTAATTAAACTTTCTGCAAACATCAATGTCAAAATCGTACAGTTTGGTAAATGTTAATATATTGTGTTCAATATACAAGAAAATAAACAGATAAAACTGTTATTATTGTAACTGCTAAAGTCAGCTGATCGATCATTTTGTACATTATAGACGAATACAACCATGGAATATTATTCCATGAAGTTGGAAAGCTGGTTTAGTTGTGTGTTGCCAGTATAGAGTTTTCTGTCTTTCTGGAAGAGGGATTATGTTTAAGATTAGCGTGTTTTTTTTGTGTGTGTGGCTTGAAGATTTTAGCAGCTGGATGAAAGTCAGTAACTTTGAATTCATTTCTCTGTTTCAGTCCGATATGTTTTGACATGATAGAGGAAGCTCATATGACTAAATGTGGTCACAGTTTCTGGTAAGACTTTAAAACTCATTTTTACTTTTCTTGGAAGTAAAGAATTGTTTTGTTGACGTTTCAGCTAATTGATGTGGGGTTGATCCTTTCTTTTTTTTCAGTTACAGATGTATACGACGGAGTTTAGAGGACAGCAACAGGTGTCCAAAATGTAATTACATAATTGACAATGTGGATCAGCTGTACCCCAACTTCTTAGGTGAGTGTATCAACTGGGAACTTTTTTGCTTTTAGATAAATTTTTCCTTATTTCTTTATTGTTATCCTTTTTTATAGGTTTTAATTTATTTAAAAAATTTATAATAATTTTTTTTTTTCAAAGTAATGTTTGTTATATGAAGTGCCCATTGACACCAGCCTTGATTCTGAACAGATGTCTGTATTCCGGAGGCAGACCTGTCATGATAAATTTTTGTTAGATGATCTGCTGTCCCAGAAACGATCACAATTATCAATACTATTGTTATTTTATTAATAAAAAGAAAAAACATTCAAAAGGGAAATTATTCAAAGACATCGTACCAAAGTGCTTCAAAGACATTTTGGCTTCCTTTTAAACCTCTGTCAGTCTGCTCATGGTGGACCTCCCTTGTGTAATCATTGATTCCTATCTGTAGTCCACATTTATTGTTAAACATGCAAAAATTGGGGTGGGGGGTGGGGTGGGGTGGGGTGGGGAGGGCCTTCGCCCCTCAACCTCTCCACGTACCCCATACCCACCTTCAGTCTTTTTTCACAGCCCCACACTCATGCCTGATATTAAAGTTTTGCACAATGACTTATGGGAGTTGATGATGCTGGAAGAAGCTTGTAAACCCAAATGATTACAGTGTACACACAGAACAACATGGTCGATTTATTAGGCACAATAAAAAAAAAAAAATACGGTGTTTCCCCTAACCCGATCGACCCAAAGATTTTTTGGAATGTGAAAAATAAATAAATAAATATTAACTAAACCGACTGACCTCTCAGTTTTGTGATCGATCAGATTTTTTGTATACGTCGTGGCGCCTGCCAGCTGGTTGTCTTATGTACGTGACATTGACCGACGGAGTCAGACGTGAGCGCTTCATACACAACACAAAACACAGCGTTTTTTTAAATTACGCCTTCCGATGCTAGGCAGGAAATGGATAAGTTATGACAGACGGAATATGTCAGCTTGATGTGTTCGTATAACGTAACTTTCAGCGTGAAAATGGCAAAGCGGTAAAGATCTCCATGTCAGCCAGCGCGCGCTGCATATTTCAGTACTTAACGGCAACTAATTGGTAAATAAAAATCTCAGTAATTATGCATGATGCATAATGTACACTTAATTGTAAACCACGGACCTGATGAGGGTGACATAAATACTGTTTATAGTTTTATTAGATTTGTATGGTTTCTTATATATAGTCTTTACACAAGATGTTTTCAAACTAAATTTCGAGGTGTTCTTACTTTAAATAAAATTGACACGTGCTGCAGTAAGAGAAGTCCAATGCATAATATTATGGAATGATATGTGAGACTTAAGGTTAGCTTAGATGCCCAGAAATGCTTTTTATGACCGCCAAGGCTTTGCCTCTAATCCTGCGGCGCTCTTCCTTTCTACCCCCTTCTTCACATATTCCTCCGCCTACTCTTAATGAAATTCCTGTTACATGCATAATTTGTCTGTTTCTATTAAAACGTGGTCTCATTAACCTTTTTGTGTGTAGAAAATAAAAACCGGCAAATAATTCACACACAGGGGGTAACACAGAAACATTGTAACACAGAAAGTAGCAAAAAGTCACGCGATCACCCAATGTTTTCCTCTACTGAACTAATTTAGATAAGAATGCATGGCACAGTATCCTTTCTAATGTACGATCACTCTTTTGTTTGTTATATGTGAACGGAAGGGCGTATGATTTGTGTTGATGGTTTTATTTTACTCAAAATTTCACTAGTTTGTATCTGATGTTAGTTTAATAACTAAATAATGTTATTTATTTGTATTATTTAAATATATTAATATTTACTTTCCTTATATGTACTGCGTGGTTCATGGGCTCCTTTTAATTTTATTTTTTTTTAAATCAAACCTTAACTTTCTTATTTGTAAAACACTTGTAACTTTCCATTGCTACAAACTACACAGGAATTCAACACCGCTCTTCTTGCTCAAGTTTCACGGAGAACATTATAAAAAGTAACTAGGAAAATTCCTGAAGAAATTTTGAGATGTGGCTGCAAGTGCTGACAGAAAATATGTGAAAACTGGCAAACAAGAACACAGGAAATATCCTCACATTTTACAAAGGTTTCTAAGTAGCTGTGGCAAAACAGGTGGTGACTGTAACCATTATTGTGGGGTATAAGCCAAGCTCTATACCAGGGCTATTCAATTAATTTGGAATAAGGGCCGGGTCATGAAGGAGAGTGGATACCTCAAAAGGTGATTGGTGAAAGTGAAGCGGGGCAAGCTTGCTGAAAAAACAGTTGTGACACAGAACCATCCAAAAATATTAACTTCAGATTTTTTTTAAATGAATTATTTATTTAAATGATATATTTTTTTACTTTTTAAAAGAATCGAGTAACCAACTTGTTTGGAGCCAAACAAACAGGCATTGTGTGTGCGTGATTCGTTTTTGTGTTTAAATGAGCTGCAGGTGTGTATGAGGTGCATGATACAGCTGGTCTTGCCATAGTGATTAAGCTGGAACCTCTTTTTAACTCAAAAATTTATATGGCGCACGTCTCGCTTTTGGACTTCTGATTTCGAAACCATGTTTCCCATCGCAATGACGTTGACAGCGTTTGAGAGCCAAGAATTTGCTGAACGCAGTGATATAAATCATTTTGCTGTACTGTAAAAAAAATATTTAAAGAGTCACAGTGTAAAAATGACCCTCTTAATGATTTTAACTGATTATAACCACCAAATTTTTGTATTGACTTCTATGGAGAAATTCACGGTACAGCTGTCAGTCAGAGGCTCGCCATTTCACTTTTACAAGTGCTGTTGACCCGAAAGTTACACGGTCAGAACCAGCACAAATTTTCCTCCGCTTTAATGTAAAATTTATTGGTGTAGAGTGAAAATTATGGGAGTAGGCGAGTTAAAGAAACTTTTTCTAAGATAATCTTTTCTTTTCTCACACTCTGCTGATGACATCACCCACGCTAGCCCAGAACATTCCAAGCAATACACACCCATTATAAACACACAAACTGACTCAGAATACCTTGTCAAACTTAAACAGCAATTAAGAGAAAACCGTAAAAGGTAGAAAAAAGCCGTTTTGACCACCGAAATGATGACTTCCATATCTACAAATGTTCATCCAAGTTTCTATGTGAAAGTATGGCTTCTTGGTGAGGCGTCAAATTAGGCTGAGTTTTATGATTCTTTGTCAACCGCTCCCCATTCATTTCAGTGGGATTTCTGGCATGGTTTCCGCTAATTGTGTTGCCAAGGTAACGCGAAACATAAATAAAAGTAATAGCACATTTTGTTGCGCCTAGACGCACATTTTAATATATACATTGCACTTTGCCATTCAGGCCGCATTAAGTGCAACGGAAGAATAATAAAAAGACGAAAAATAAAGAGAACCACTTTCTCTGGGTCAATAGTAATGTGTCTGCTCTTAAGCGCAGCTACATAATAAACAGTAAACAGATGAGATGTCAAAGCTGGCTCTCTTCATGTCTGTGCTCAAAATAGCCATGTTTAAATACTTCTTTTGAGAGACACTACAACACGCTTTAAAGTTACATGTAGTGTCATCTCTTTGAAGAATATTTACCCTACAGCTAACTACTCATTAGTCAAAATGGTAAAAAGTGCTTTATCCAAGTCGAAAAATAAATAACGTTCGCCAAAGTGTCGCCAGCGGCTGTCCCCATTGCTCTGTTTGTGTGTTGGTCACGTTGGGGTGAAGAAAATTACACTTTCCGCTGTCATTTCTTTAATAAAAATGTATTTAATTGATCAGAAAGAGAGTCTAGACACTAGTAATGTTATAAATGACTGATTATAGGTGGAAATGGCTGGATTTTGTAAGGAATATCTACGTAGGCATACAGAGGCCCCTTTTTTCAGCAACTATAATTGTGTTCCAGTGGCACGTTAATCCAAGTTTGTCACGTTAAAAGCCTAATAGATAATCATAAACCCCTTTTGCAGTTATGTCAGCACAGCGGAAAACTATTGTTAAGTTTATAGAAGCAGTAAAACTGGCCCTTTAGGCTCGTTGAGTATCTGGAGTATCCACATTTGTTTGATTATAGAGTCAAAGTGGCCAGAAAGAAAATACATTTATATTATCGCTATTCCTTATGGGATACTGAAAATCTTATCCAACGGTGTGTACAACTCCCTTCACAGAGCAGCGTAAAACTGGTTCTGAACAGGACAGAAAGAGAAATCTGAGGCCTCGGTGCACAACTGAACAAGAGAACAAGTACAACAGAGTATCTAGTATGAGAAACAGATGCCTAGCAGGTCCTCAATTGGCTGCTTCATTAAATTTTTCTCACGAAACTTTGTGTGTGTGTGTTTTTCTTTGTTTTAAATATTTCTGAGTCCTCTGGCATGTCATAAAGGAAACCCTGAAACCATTGTTCAAACAGAATTTACTAAACCTGAAATGGAAAGACCCTGAATTACTAAACACATACGAAACCCATTGTGTCTACGCTAAAGTAAACAGCAAATTGAAACGTTCAAGTTTGGACAGAAATCTACTTATCTGCCATTTTCAGTGAAGCGTTTATCCATTTGGAATCATGACCAATCAGAATGTGCCATTCCATGTGTGAAGTATATCCTAATAAACATTGTGAGTCCTGTGGTCTGTCCTGGTGTGCTGATGCTGGCTGGAGTTCTCATCTTGGAAGCCCCTCGCTCCTGCTGA
>JBCNYH010000022.1:2966916-2982038 GCA_039654325.1 Tandanus tandanus | reverse complement strand
CCTCCTTAATTAATTTTACTATGTAAAGCTGCTTTGTGACAATGTCAATTGTAAAAAGCGCTATACAAATAAAACTGTAACATTGTTCACTTGGAATAATGCTTGAATCAAAATGGCAGATGAACACTTGTGGTTTGTCGTGGTCACTGATTCTGAAGTCCTACAAAAATAAGAAAATTCCATCCTAAGAAAATGCAAAGAAAGCAATGCAGTACGGCCTTCGTGTTTCTGAAAAAAAATTTTTTTTTAATTTAAACGTTGACTGAGTTTTTAAAAGATTCCATCATGAATTGTGCATGACCATTGAGATGGGGGCAGAAGGTGTGTTCTGAAAATGGGGAAAACACACATTTTTTAGATTTTTTCCTTACTTATGGGGGCCAGTGGTGTAGTGGTTAGGGTTCTGGGCTCATGATCAGGAGTTCGTGGGTTCGAATTCCTATTAGACCCCCACCGTGCTAAGATCCCTGGGCAAGGTCTTAACCACAAGTGTGCCTCTGTCCTCCAAGCAGTGTATATGGGTACCAGTAAAAATACTGGGAAGGTAACCTGGCCCCGGCCTGATGAGCCACTAGGCTCGGGTGTGAAAGCCCAACAGAACTTACCTTCCTTACTTATGTTTGTGTGGCTGTTCAGAGGCATTGTAAAATGAAGGAGGCTGAGGGCATGCTGGCCAACAAATGGAATATTTAGAATTATTTAGTTTGGAATATTTAGTTTTTAGGTCAAACCCAAAGTGACTCGTTGTCTTCCATTATCCCATTAGAGGTGGGAGATTAATCGATTTAATCACTTGATTTGAAAATTTGGTTTAGATCGATGTGTAAAATGAAAATCACGATTTAAAATATTTTTATATGCATAAGATTTTTATTATTTTTTTAAACTTCACTGGCTTTGTAGATTCTGTGTGGTGCTTGCATCTCCAGCAGGATTATTTCATGCCTAGCTCTTGTGTACTACCTCGGTAACCACCATCCAATAGAAAAAAAAAGCACGTCTGCCTCGCCCATTGAACGCTAATGCATTATCAAAGTCATCAATGTTGCTGGATGGCATCACAGCCTGATGGCCTAATCAGACATCCCATGGATATAAACTCTGTGAAAGAAAATTATCCAATGGTGAAAGTCATCTCTGTTGCTGCTCTAGGCTCTCAAAATACCCTGCAGTTTGTTTCGGACCCATTATATGAATGGAAGTTATACTGAAGTCATCAGTTCTGTCCTGTTGACCCCCGCAATACACATCAATTCTCATGTGTTTCTTGTCAGTAATTGTCTGCTGAACATGCAGTCTGTGTCGGTCACACCTCCGCTTCACCCGCTGCACGTCAGGCAGTAGTCCAGTCCACCGGACATGAATGTATGCCCAGTGCACAGCAATGGTACAGCTATTGGATGCATGCACAAAATTTTCCACCGGACTTAATGGACATTACCTTACACATTCGCCAAACGAGACTTGGACAAGAAACGCATGTGAACTGAGACAAACAAGTTAAAATATTTTGCTCTCCGCTGGTTGTCCATTTATTCTACCCGGCAAGGTGTGACTACTCCCTTAATTGTTGCACTGATGTTTAGCTGAAAAATCAGTGGAAGCACTGAAAAACTCTTTGTTTGCCAAAAATACTTTATCCTACTGATAACAGGATTCTGTAAACAGAATTTTTAGCTCTGCAAAGGCAGTTACACACAGATTTCTTTTATGGCAAAAATGATCCCATCTTTTATTTGGGAAGAAATTAGGATTTAACATCATCTAAAAGAATTTTAAATTTATTATAGTTTGCATGGTGTTTTGGTGAAACGTTTTACCATGTGCTTTCTTTTTATATTTCTCCTCCTCTCATCATGCACTTTGCGCTTTGTGTATAACCAACAGCCCGGACTTCGTTCTCTCTCTATCTGTCTATATATCTATCTATGGGTATACTCCTGCATCTCTTCAGTATAAATGCCATGCTTAGATTAAGGACATACGTGTAATAGATTTACCTTATAAAAGGTGTACATACACACCAGTTGGCAGCAGAAATGCATGCAAAAGAATAACAATGTATTCTGTAGTTTTTAATACGAAATGTCCACATTTCACCTTGTTTTCCAAGGCTGCTTGAAGGTCCTGTTTGCTTACTTTGACTTGAGGCTAATAGAAGGGCATTAGATCAACATATACAGGCTGTGCATAGGTATTGCATGATAATTGATTGATTGATTTATTTTTGCTGGTTTGCAGTTAATGAGCTAATCCTCAAGCAGAAACAGAGATCTGAAGAGAAGCGAATAAAACGGGACCACCCTGTAAGTGTGTATCTGCATTTTCCTTGTTCATTTTTTTGTCTATTGCATGTACTTGCTTTTTTTAATTCAAGATTATTACTGAAAACCAAAAGACGTTTGGTAAATAGCATAATTAATAATGAAATTGTATTTAAAATTGATTAAAATAAATGAAGTTATTTGTATTTGAATAGCATTATGTGCAGTAATTAGTATGCTATGTTGATAGAATGGAACCAAATGGAATTTTTTTCAAGACGTTCTTGGCACAGATCAGGAGCATCTGGATTTAGCAAATGTCAACTACATGTTGGAATTGCTGGTGCAGAAAAAGAAGCAGCTTGAAGCGGTTGGTATACCTTTTAAAGACACAATTACATTTAGTTTTACATTTATTCTATTAGGATATGCTTTTATTCTGACAGACTGCAAATGCAGAATAAGGGTTGGGCAATATGGTCAAAATTTTATCCCCCAACATTGACAATTTCCCATCTTGAAGTACTTCGAAGTACATCTCAATATGCTTAAAAGTTTCTGAACCCCTTAAAATTTTTACATTGTCTGCATGAATATGACCTAAACATCAGACTTTAACGCAAGTCCAAAAAGTAAATGAAGAGAACTCAAACAAAGTGAAAGACTAAAATATTGTATTTTTAATTTTTTTATATTGTATTTTATAATTTGTTTAATATGCAAAAATATGCTAAAATTCTGTTCCATCAATGGTTTTTATTTTAGTAAGAAAGTGATTCTTATTTGAAAGTGAATAAATAATTATCTCCAGTAGTATGTGCATTTGATCTCTTAGTAAATCTCTGCATTGTGCTGTCCTGCTTAACGCCTGCAGAGAATTACTGTGTTTTATTATGCCTCAGGATGATTTTGATTGAATTCTGTCTATATTTGTTTGTAAGTAAGCTTATGTGTATGAACTGTATCCACCACTAGGTTGCAGTATAAACTAAATGTCTTTTTTTTTCTTTCTTTTTCTGAGAAAGGCGACATAGAATTTTCTTATCAGCTGGTTGTTTTTACTTGCAGTTCACCTTTAATAGTTTGCATTGGCCAGTTTGAAACGGATGCTGTTTCACTCTCATGAGAGTGTGAAGTCACGAGAATAGGACATGAACCACACAGTTCATTTAACACAAGTTAATTGGCAGTAATAACAGAGTACAGATATTAAACTTACCAATCAGATATAAACTGGTAAACTTCTTAATAAAATAAAACTAGGCACAAATACAAATTATACACGATTCTGTTCACGTGCATCAAACAAGAATCTGATCGTACATATGAAAGAAAGGACTACCGCGTCATACATTCATATGCAAATTAGTTCTGTATTAGTGATTAGAGTATGGGGTGATCATGTGACTTTGTCACGCCCCTGTGTGCAGAGTAATTACAGATTTTTTTATTTTTTATTTTTTTTTTTTTACTTTTAAACCTAAAAGTTCGTTTTAATAGAAACAGGCGTAAACTATTCATGCAAGCTTTTTTGGCAAGATTTGGGTTTAATGGTCAACGTAGAAAAATATGACATCTCTACACTACATAAGGTATGAATGTTTGCATTCAGCTCAGTTCTTTGAGTCATCTAAAGGAACTTGGTGGGTTTTATTATGGAGGGAATTCTTTGGGACCAACATCCCAAAGCTCAGGCACTCAGCTACTGTAATAGTGAGAGTAAAATTGACTTGCGACTTGGTTTAAGCTGTTTGAGTAAAAAGGCTGCAGGCACGTGTGGACAGCACAGTGCATGTTCTTCTCATGCCATGCCCTAAGCCCTTCCTTTCTAGCTAAATAAATCAACAAATAAATTTAACATTTAAAGTAAATTACAAAAGCACCTGTCTTGTTATTTCTTTACAAATTACAAATGTATTTTAACATTTAATGCAGAAATATAGAAAATCTTGAAGGGTTCACAAACTATTGAGCATAAAGCATTGAGCGTAGCTTTTGAGACTTGTTGGCATTTTATTAATAGCATGGAATCTATATTTGTTCTACTGCAATAGACAGTTTACCTAATATAAATGTGGAGAGTCAGTTCTCTGAAGATATTGTGTTTGTTTTCTTTAGGAATCACAAGCAGCTCAGCGTCAAATCCTAATGGAGTTCTTGAAAGAAGCTAGGAGGAATAAGAGAGAGGTTGGTTGCTTTTCATGTCCTTTAGTTTTCAAACATAGCATAAAAAAATAATAGAATACATTACATTGTTCTTTTCTTGGATAGCAACTGGAACAATTACAGAAAGAACTGAACTTTTTAGAGGAGGATATCAAGAGTGTTCAGGTAAATTTGAACTGTTGAGTAATGGCAGTTTGGTCTTTATTTACTAGTTGATATTGAAAGCTCATAGCTAGGAATTGTGTATGTTCTCTTTAGGATATGAGTGGGCTGTACTCACCAGTTATTGATATGGACCCCAATTTGGACAGCACTGTTCCCCAGTATGAAGAAGCACATTCTCCACCGGGGTAAGGCCAATCAGCAGGGAAAATAATACTTCGAGTAATATACAATCTACAGATTGCACTTTGTGTTGACTAAGGGCTGATTTTTGTGCATAAACACGTCATGATAGTCACAACATGCCAGTGAAAATTATACCTCCAAAATATCAACAAAAAATGATAGTGAATTCTTGAATGACGGATTGCTTGTCAACACGTTTAATACCTAAACTTGACCACCTCATAGACACACTTAGCCATCACGTGTGGTTCTTCTCCAAACTATTTATAAAAAGTTAAAAGTGCACAATTCTCAAATTGCGTGACTTTTTAGCATTAGGATTTCTGTTTACTGGAAGGAGCCCAAACATGTTCCAGCATGACAATGCTCCTGTGCACAAAGTGAGATCCATGGGGTTCTTCAGAGTAACTTTTACACTTTTGTAGGTTTTTTATTAGTAGACATTTACTTTTATGGAAGCATAAAATGGGGTGTCATTACTTTCCTGCGCACACCTTATCAGAACAAGCCTAAGCAGGCTACAATTAATTCACACTACTACAAGTTCTGTGGACTGCACTGGTCACTGGAAGTTCCTCAAGACAGTTGCACTTTCTAAGTATATACTGTATATTTATAAAAAGGTATTGTTTATAATTACATGTGGTGCCTCCCATTGGATTCCCTTTTTGAGTTTGGTTTTTCCCTTTTTGAGTTTAGGATTTTTTTCCTTGCCACTGTCACAGAAGAAATTATATCTGTAATTTGTACAGTTCCATAAAGCTGTTTTGTGACAATGTCCATTGTTAAATGTGCTGTACATTTAAAAATAAGTTGAAATTAAATTGAACTTCAGGGCATTTTCCAAATTGCATGCTCAATGTCTATACTTTAGCAAAGTGAAAACGTTTGTCTGACTTACATTTTTTAATTGAATTAAGATTTCCCAATACAGTTAAAAAGGTTTTTAACCAATTTGTGGATGACATTTTACATCATCTGAATAAATTCATTATTAGATCTGTACTTTAAAATGTTGTATGAAAAATAAATTAAGAAAACTATCTGCCAAGTGTTGTCTTTTAACGCACACTATTTTTTCCCAGCAGTTGCATGATTGAACCTGCTGAATATAACCAGCCCCCCCAGTTTGGAGGAAGCTCCCAGGTAAATTTGCTGTTTTAGTATGGATGCAAGTTTGCCGCACTTTGATTTCTTTTTCAGCGGCAAATATTTTTACATGACAATCTAGCCATCACTTCTTTGAAATGTGTCCAAAAGGGTAAAAGACAGACATCATACAATAGCACTCTAGCCTCTCGACGAAAGAGGCTAACGGCACACTTTGAGGACCTGGAGCAGTGCTACTTTTCCAGCAGGATGTCACGGATCACTGGTGAGCATGCATATTTCTTAAAATTTAAGTGAGGACAGTCATGGGTTGGTATAGTCTACGTCAGAATGTTTGGTCCCCTTGGCAAGCGTCATTTTGTTTAATTATCTGCAAGTCTAAATTTTCTTACAAAATATTTTGTATGAAATCAGGTCATTAGATGCATATGTTCTTATTCATCTCTCATTTTCATTTCATTTAGCATTTTCATGTTAAGTCGCATTCACACAGGAAGCAATGAGCAACAAGTAACCATGCAAGTGGTTGGAGTGGGTGGAGCTCAACTGAGCTGAACTTTCATGCGACGTGATATGAGCAATTACCAATCAGAGCTTAGAGATACCGTTGATTGGCAGATGCCGCCAAACACAGTTTGCCAAAGCCTTTCCGTAGGGAAACGAACATAAAGCTAATTGTTACGCTCACAACAACACAGAGGAGGAGCTTAGTACTGACGTGTCGAAATATCCTGTGTTTTATGACTACACACAGAAATTTTATGCTTGGGTCCATATTTATAAAACGGTCAGCATTTCCTGTGAGTATATATTTCTGTTTTACTCTTCCCGGCTCATGGTGTACAAGAGTCTCCTTTCCATACTTGCTATACAATAAAACAGCAAGTATGGATAAGATAATGATAGTAAAAACTCTCAGACATCTGCTTTAAGGAACTAGAGCGATGCTGCTAACAGTTTTACTCAGATGCAGGAATCGTAAGGGAGTTACCTAGGCAACCAGCGCTGAGTGTGTAGCGATTCACTTCTCTCGCCAGGCGATGTTGCGTGTTGCTCGGCGGCTTTCTGGGCTGTCACAGACAAAAGACACCAATGTGAAACAATCATGGAAATTTCTATCGTTTAGACCCGTGGTCCTACGTCAACCGTGAAAGAGATTCAATGATGGACTTTGTCATAGTCTTGTGACCAGAGCTAGCCAGCGATTTTCTGACACACTCCGGTACACTGTAGTATTAGAACTGGTAGTCACAATAATGTGAATTTGTTTGAGGATTAGGTCTCATGCATGGTCTGAAATGTCGGGTATCGCATCGCAATAGCCTCCATGCTTTAACAGACTCATCCTACAGAATAGACCTGATCAACTCCAGTTATGGGGCTGTGCATTCTAGACACCTGGAGAACTAAAAACTTTTTATCGTGGGGCATAGCCGTGGTGGTGCCTACCAAGAAACATCAAGATGTATTTAAGTTGCTGTAACTCAAACATACTTTGCCACAAATTTTACAGGTTTTATCCTAGACTGCACATGAACACACACCAGTAGTTACATATAGTATAATGCCACCTACTGGCAACAGGAAAAAGTCTTATTTTTTACTTTGACATCCTGTTATTTGCAGGTTGACCTAATCTGTTTCAAATTTGGTTAGGAAAGCAATGCATCCTTTTAAATAGCTTATTCTGTAAATTGTGTGCTTTTGTTGAAGAGCATGTCTGTGGCTGTGTGGCGAATTTCAATGCTTCAACGTGAACATGGAGCTTGATGTAATTCATGCATAAATTATCTGATCTGCCTCAAAGGTTACATTTGACAAGGGTCCTGTTTATTGTTTGATGAAGTGTCACAGGTTCTAGTACCAGAGGTGTGAGTGCCCTTCATCGCCACTTGGGGCAGTATTTACCTTTCTGATTGCTTAATTTACAGTCCGATTGGATGTTTATATTCTTTTATCCAGTCAACTTAATTGTTTATTGACAACTGTTCATTTATTGTTCTTTTTACAGATGACAGCAGAACTATTAACCAACTGGATGACTTTATGGAGTGTCTTTCCAAGTTCACCCGTTACAACTCTGTACGCCCTCTGGCCACCCTTTCATATGCAAGTGACCTTTACAACGGTTCTAGTATTGTTTCTAGGTATGTTTTTTCCCCTCAAATGCACTACTTCAGAGTGTAGAATATAATTTAATCAAGCATTTGGAAGCCACAGTAAAACTTGTGTCCCTTCCCATTAGGGCTAAACATAAAGTGTAAGACAGTGAAAAGTATTAAGGATGAACAGATTCAGCAACAAGTATAGCAGTGATAATGTACATTATGGTATAAATATTGATTTTAATTAATCCTGCAAGGGAAATTATTGCCTCTGTATTTGACCCATTCAAAGTGAGCACACACACACTTGGAGCAGTTGGCTGCCACACAGTGGGATGCCCGGTGAGCAGTTGGGGTATAGGTGCCCTATTCAAATGCACTTCAGCCATGAAGATGAAGGAAGGGAAGGTGCAGCTCACTCCCCTGCCGCTGCACATTTTTCCTGCCGGTTCGGGAATCGAACCAGCAACCTTTCAGTCCCAAAGCCGCCTCTCCAACCACTAGGCCACAGCTGGCCCCAGCTGCCTCTCCTCTACTGCTAAGAGTCTTTTAGTCTCTTAGGAGACAAGAGACAGTTTGAAGTGTCAGTGCAATGTAAACAATCACTGAGAACAAAAAACAAGGTGTAATATATTGATTTAGGCACAGCCTAAAAGCCGAGCTCCCCATATGATCTGTTGTGTTTCTGATATATTTCACTTATATTTTACCCAAAAATAAGCAGAAGCACACAGTTATAAACAGATATTTTTTTTTTTATTTCTACTCTTTAAGGTTTTACTGGTGTTTATTAAGCCCTGAGCAATGAAGCTGTGTAGAAACCTATGCTTTCTACTCTGTTTATTATTATTATTATTATTATTATTTTCATTAGAGCCCCCACATAATGTGCCTTCAAAGGACACCCTAGAGTATTCAGTTTGTCTGTGTGCATCCCCGTCATTGTCCGGGCTATAAATTCCGAATTCATTGGCGGCATTCAGCTTCAATGGTGCCTCAAACTTGGTAGCTATGTGTAGAGTGGTAAGTTGGCGTGTCATGTCCCAACATTAGGTCACTGTGGCTTTGACTTTTGACCCCACTTAAAAGAAAATCCTGTCCAGGCTTTATGTTCTGTATGTTTAGCCTTACATATACAAATTTAGACCCACTAGGTGACTTTTCCAGGATGTAGGCTGCGAAATGTAAACTGATCACCTAGAATAAAGGGGTGGTTAGGTTTTTCTGCAGGTAAAGGGGTGAAGCAGCCATGTTACCGTGAACACTGTTTAATTTTTCAGTAAGTGCCGCTGTGTAGTCTTCAAAGGTCACATCCAAATCACATGTAAAGGTAACACCAGGGTTACCATTAATCCATGGGGTAAGGAATGGTCTACCCATACATATTTCAAAGGGAGAGAATTTAGTATTTGAATTTCTCAGAGGCTGGATGGGAGTAAGTCAGTCCGATTTCTACTTGCTTAGCTTTAGTTAACCCGTTTTTTATTCTGTTCATCCTTTACACTATCCTGTAACTCTGTGGATGGTACATATGATAATTTCACTCAAAATGTGAGTACTGGCATTACCTTACTTTAGAAACGAATGGTATACCATTGTCACAATCTATGGAGAGCGAATTCCATAACATAGTGTATTTTAGAGCAGGAAACGGCTTCATCCCACTTTAAAAACCTGCCAACAGTTACCACGAAACATTTCATATTTCATACTGGGGACATATCTGTGAAGTCTACTTCACTAGGTGGTGATAGTGCAGCAAGATGGGTAGTTTTACCTTCTACATTTCCTTGAGCAGAAAACAAACAGGCAGTAAGGATTCGTTTTACTGTCTTATGAATATCAAAATTGGTTAGTGATATTTTTTTCTTTCCTTTTTTTGTGAGACGAGAAATACCAAGGAAAGGCAAGGCAGATTTTGGTAAATCTAGATGAGCATCACAACAGCGAATAAGGCCGTCTGATCCTGGGGAACAGGAACAAGACTTCTAAAACAGGCATAGCCTGAGGTCAAAGAAAGAAATAAACACCTCTAGGGAATTGGAAGATGATGAGAAATGTGAACGTAAAGCATTAGTACGGGTTGGTACTGTGTGAGGGCACAGCCTCTTTGGCAGCCCATTTAGCAACAGCATCAGCTAAACCATTCTCACAAGCTTTAATTGAGGCACATGAGTCATGACCTTTGACTTTAACTATGACTTATTTGCTGGGTAAAGAGCATGCTGTAATGACATCACAAACCAGTGTGGAATGTGTAATTGGTTTACCATTAGTGCTCTTAAAAGCCTAAAAATGACATATTATACCAAAGTCATGTGCTATATCAAAGACATAACCAGAATCTGTGAAGATTTTCATAAATTGATCTGCTAAGAGGTGACAGGCATGAGTGAGAGCTAATAACTCAGCAGCCTGTGCTGACTTGTAGGACAAGGAATAAGCTTCATGCACAATATTGGTTAAAGAACACATTAAGTAACCACAATAGAACAAGTCAACATGAACATGCATGCTGTGTTCAAATGTGTTTTGAAACAAATTGAAAAGTACTGATGAAGTAGTTCAAATTTCCTGAAAGGGGAATTAAACAAATTGAATAAAAGCTTGCATACGTTGTATGTCTTTGCATATCAAGGCATGCTATTCTAATTATAATCTTTGTGAAGAAATAAAAGAGTAATAAATCCTCACACGGGGGCACCATTGTGCTGTGAAAAGTGGGACCTGACTCAGAAGAAAGTGTAAACACGGAAGTGTTGTGCATTTAATGTATATATAATGCGTTCATGTATACAAGCAGACGCTTGTCTAAAGAATAATCAAAGGAATTGTGTGAGAAGGTATTTAACTTTTTAAAACAGGAAAAGGATATAAAAGAATATCCAAGGAATTGAGAATGCCAATCACCAGTGTTCGGACTTTAATTAAGAGTTGGAAATCAAGCCACAAAAATTGCAGCCACAACTGCCAGGAAAACTGTTCTGGATGCAACAAAAAAAACCCAAAAATAACTTATGCTGACATACAGGAGTCTATGGTCAAGTTGCCAGAAGAAAGCCGTTACTACACCAGTGCCACAGAGCAGCTCGCTTACAACATGCCAAACAGCACAGAGACAAGCCTCAAAACCTCTGGAACAAAGTTATTTGGAGAGATAAGATCAAAATTGATGGCCACAACTGTAAACTCTACATTTGGAGAGGAGTCAGCAAGGCCTTGAAAAGACTATTTCACTATTGTGAAACATGGATGTGGGTTGCTGATGTTTTGGGGATGTTTGAGCTACAACGGCACATGGAACTTGGTCAAAATTGATCGCAAGATGCAAGAAAATTTGCACTCATCTGGCCGGAAGCTGCACATGGGTTGTACCTCGACATTCCAACATGACAATGATCGTAAAAATACAAGGCCAAGTTAACCTGTCATTGGCTATAGCAGAGCAGCTCTACCATCTGAGAAAATAAAGTGCCTCATCCACAGCTACCACAAAGGACTTCAAGCTGTCAGTGACGTTAAAGGGGGCAATACACGGTATTAGAAACTATTTAAGAAATACTTTTGAATGATACATAATAGCCAATCAGCATCAATTCAGGCACAGGCACTGGACAGCCATTGACAGCTCCGCTATTAATCATCATAAAATAGTCGAAGCAAACTCTAGCTTTGCTATCATGAATTAGGTTAATTGAAAAGGGTATAACTCTAAACAGGTTGGTTTACAAAAGAAATGAAGACACTTAAAATTTTCTGTAAGGTTTGTAACAGCTGAACACTTGTAATATCTCTTTACAGCATTGAGTTTGACCGTGACTGTGATTATTTCGCCATTGCTGGAGTCACCAAGAAAATTAAAGTTTTTGAGTATGGAACGGTGATCCAGGATGCTGTGGACATACATTATCCTGTCAATGAAATGACCTGCAACTCCAAAATAAGGTGCAACAAATCTCTGATTGCATAAAGAATAGTGTATGTCAATACAAAATTGATAGGTGTAATGTCAATACAAAATTGATGCTCTCTCCATCTCTCTCTTTCTATCGCTCTCTCGCCAGCTGTATCAGCTGGAGTAGCTACCACAAGAACCTTTTGGCAAGCAGTGACTATGAAGGAACAGTGATTCTTTGGGATGGGTTTACGGGGCAGAGGTCAAAGGTTTATCAGGTACATTTCCAACATTAAAAAAATATTCTGTATGCTTTGGTTACCTGTAGGCACATTTTAAATGTTTTTATTTTTTATGAATCAGTTTTGATGCTTCAATCAGAATATATAGTCTTGGTAGTGAAGTGATAATTTTGGTCTATACAAAGATCAAGGTCATAATAGGGTCATGTCTGAAATAGTTTTTCTTCAATAGCTTCTGTCCTGTTTAAAGTTTATTTCAAGGAAATTTCTGGCATTCACATTGGTAACAAGAAAGACTAAGTTTGTGGCAGAAAAGTCTCCATTGAGTACTCTGGTACTGGGGTGTATGTGTATGTGTTTATTATTATTATTATTATTTACATTTTTATTATGCGGCTGCGCTTAAGAGCAGACACATTACTATTCACCCTAGAATAATGGGGCTCTTTTCTTTTTCATTTTCTTTTCATTATTTTTATTTTTAATAATAATTATTTATTTTATACTATAATGCACCCATACAGTGTACCACTGTATAGGATAACAATGATATACCATCTAACCAATTCATCATACTTTCTGTAATCATAGTACTTGTTTTTCTAGGAGCATGAGAAGAGATGTTGGAGTGTTGATTTCAACCTTATGGATCCCAAACTTTTGGCTTCAGGCTCAGATGATGCAAAAGGTATGTAATTAATAATTCCACTAATAATGCATGTAGCTCAAGATAAATTGAACGTATTTAAACTTTTATTGCATTACTGCTGTTGATTGAGTAATCAGAATGTCCTCCTTTATTTCCCCACAGTCAAGTTGTGGTCCACTAACCTGGATAACTCTGTTGCCAGCATTGAAGCCAAGGCCAATGTGTGCTGTGTCAAATTCAGCCCAACATCTAGGTATCACCTTGCATTTGGATGTGCAGGTATTGTATGAATATGGATGTTCTGTGCTACCTAGAGATCCCTTTCCAGCACTAATGCTGATCTAATCATTTAAGTACTAAGCAGTAAAATGAGCCTTTTTTTGTTTTGTTTGATATTCAGACTGCTCAATCACTGTATTGCCCTAAAAATGTATAAAAATATATATATTTTATTTGTACAAGTTTTTATTATTTATTTATTTATTTAAAAAAAAAGGTTTTTGGTTGAACCCTTTAAAATTTCCTATATATGCATAAATATGACCTAAAATAGTAGATATTTACACCAGTTTTTAAAGGACATAAGGAGAGCTGAATTAAACAAATGACACAAAAATATTATACCTAGAACTTTTACTTACTTTACTTTAGATAAAATTACTGAAAACAAATAATCCAATATTACTCTCTCTCATATGTATGTGATAAATAAGTATATATATATATATGTGTGTGTGTGTGTAAATAGACACCCAAAATGTCAGACCCCAAGATATTTGCTGGTTGAAGAAGAAGCTTGTGTCTTGCTGCTCGGCCATTTTTGAGCTGGTTTGGATGTCTTCTGCAATGTTGTGGCCTTGGAACGGCGATTTTTCTCCACTGCTCTTTTCACTATGTGAAGGCATCTTTCTGATGGTCCAGGTCGACCTGGTCGTGGATCTGTGGTGGTCTTGCCTTCACTGTTGAACTTTATACCGTTGACAGTGGAATATTCTTTTTTGATTTTTCCCCATTTTTCTCCCTAATTTAGTCGTATCCAATTCCAACCCATCAACTTTTTTGAGATTCCCTATCACACGACCACCACCGACCAGGGAGGGGCGTAAGCGAGCACATGCCCCCTCCGTGACATGCGATGCTACCGCCCGCCTCTTTTCGAACTGCTGCGCATGCGTATTTGGGGGCGGCCTAACACACTCGGAGGGAAAGCGCTATCCACCCCCTCGTACGAATGAGCTCACAGACGCCCATGATTGGCTGGTGATCGCTGTGAGTGACAGGGAAGTCTCCCTCCCGTGAGAGCTCGGCCAATTATCTCCCATGGACTCCCGGTCACGGAAGTGACCTTGTCGATGCGCCACTCGGGAGCCGACAGTGGAATATTCAAATTGTCGGCTATTTGTCGCTGGCTGATGCCACCCTCTGACTGACCCACAGTTTGACCTCTCTGAAAGGCTGACAATTTAATGACTTAAATTTAATGAACACTAGTCAGACTGCTGTATAAAGGTGTACGAAGTTGTGCTAAAGTTATGCAAGCATGCCTCGCACACCAGGAGCTCAGGAATTGTCAGATTTTCAGAGAGGTCGAATTGTGGGTCAGTCAGAGGGTGGCCTCAGCCAGCGACAAATAGCCGACAATTTGAGTGTTCCTCTGTGAATGGTAAAAAGTTTGTGTGTATTCATCCTTTCATTTTCTAAGCCATCCTAATTAGGGTCGCGGGGAGGCCGGTGCCCATCTCAGCCACCTCTGGGCACGGGCAGGGTACACCCTGGACAGCTCGCCAGGCCATCGCAGGGCCAACACCCGTACAACCATTCACACTCACTCTCGCACCTAGGGGTGATTTGGAACAGCCAGTTAGCCTACTCTGCATGTTTTTGGACTGTGGGAGGAAACCGGAGTACTCGTAGGAAACCCATGCAAGCACCGGGAAAATCAGGACAGACGGTTACATGAATTTCATCAGCATCAGTGAAATCTCATTTTCCTGAAATCTGAGAAAGGCTACCGAAACACATAAATCTAAATGACAGTAACTGATTCTAACTAGGGTTTTATCAATAGCTAAAGGAAAATATCAAATTCATTAAATCATTGCATAAAAGTGTGATTGTGATATTTGTCCAACATGTCGACTTTGAGAACTGACTGCTGACTTTCTGGCATCTGCCACTGTAATGAGATAATCAGTGTTATTTACTTCACCTGTCAGGGGTCATAATGTTTTATGCCTGTTATGTCTGATCAGTGTATAGGATCTGTGCCAATTGTGGTGCCCCATGTTGCCAGTTGTTGTGATTTTTTAAATGTATTTATTTATTTTTAAAATTTATATATAT
>JBCNYH010000022.1:2949779-2964927 GCA_039654325.1 Tandanus tandanus | reverse complement strand
AGAGTCGGCTGAGATGGGCGCCAGCCTCCCCACGACCCTAATTAGGATTAAGCGGTTCAGAAAATGAATGAATGAAAAGGTCCATCTTTAATCTGCCTCTGCGCAGCTGATACAGGTATTACTTATTTCGGCAAGAACGTACAAATGACAAAATGACTTTCACAATCCACTTTTTATTGTAGGAATGGAAATCCAAAGAAAAATAAACTTTTTTTTTGTTGTGCAAACTTTTATAGTCAGAACAAGTGCTTTGACACTGTTCTCGGACAAACTATTTGGACATGGTCTGGCACCAAATCATTAAAGGGTGATGTGTTTTATATTTTTTATATAAGGATACTGAAGCAATATTGTTACCATGGGCCAAAAATCATGAGATGTACAGAAACATGGGCCAACTGTACCATTGCATCCCTAGATTGTAGTAGTATTAGGGGACTGGAAAATTGTGTTCAAATGTACGCATATGACTGTGCAATTGCTGCATTATCTTACAGCTCCACGGACAGCCAGCTAAAGCTCTGGAATGTGAACAAGCCACACTGCCTGCGCTCTTTCAAAGGCCACATTAATGAGAAAAACTTTGTAGGTCTGGCCTCCAATGGTGATTATGTAGCATGTGGTGAGTTTTATCTACCTTATTATACACTCCCTTATAAATAAAAATTTCACCATAGGCAAAGCAGATATCACTAAATAGTCCCCAAGAAGAAATGTCAAGGGACTATTTAGCGATTATCCACTGAGCTTGAGGCGAATAGTTGTTTTAATATGTACTACACAGGAAGATAAAACAAGATATTTATGGGTTTTTTTTGTATTTTCAAGCATGATCCCAAATTTAATAAAGAGAATGATTCATTCAAAGTATTTTCTTATTCCGGATTGGTGAAAACCTTCTACAAGCCAATTTATTCATCACTGACTTCAGATAATTTGAGTGATTTATTGCACATGCCACACGCCAATGTCCCTCCTCATAGATCATATAAGATAGATTGGCTATGCCTGTCCGCCATCTTGGTTAGTCAAGCAAGGTAATTTATAGTGAAGCACTTTGGCCCTGAGCTGTCAAATCTTCATTTTATTTTCTCACTGTTTATGCCGTTGTATGCCATTTCTGAGAGTGAGTTGCAGCGACCAGGTTCCACTACCTAACAGCGCTATCAGTAGGTTGTAGCCTTATTTATTTATTTTTTTTAAAAGTTCTCTCTCTCCCTGATCCTGTCCACCCTCGATTAGTGGTGTGCTGCTGGCAACTATTCGATAGTCATGTTTGATCTATTTAAAAAAAAAAAAAAAAAAGTAAATAAATAAAATCCAATTCTTGGAAATAATAAAAAAAATATATGTAGATAACTGCCATCAAATTTTTTCATACCATATTTTCTTATATATTTTCATGGGATTTGTCCAGAATTAAATAGCATGCAGCACTTTCATCTGACTCAAACCGACTAGCATGCGCTTTAGTCTGGACTTTTATTTTGAATGAATAATAAAACAATTTGGCTTTTGTATAATATGAAGAGTTATTGAGATTTCAGAGTTTATCAATAATTTTATATTATCCCAAGATAACGAGCTGATCAGATCCCATGTAGTACATCTAATTCCTGTATACAGAAACCCAGAAAAAGCAAGTACTAGTTTGTCACGTGCCATCAGGCAAGATATTCAGTGATATTGAAAAGATATTCTAATTACCAAACTTTATATTTTGCTTCCCTAGTCAGCAGTCGTAATTATACATGTTCTATAAATACATTTTGTATCTTAATTGGCGTTGTTACTCTTGCCCCCAGGAAGTGAAAACAATTCCCTATACCTGTACTACAAGGGGCTCTCCAAAACATTGTTGACCTTCAAGTTCGATACTGTGAAGAGCGTTTTGGACAAGGACAAGAAGGAAGACGACACCAATGAGTTTGTCAGTGCCGTATGCTGGCGGGCTTTACCAGATGGGGTAAGGTGTGCGGGTCTGAGTTTGTGCTTGTGTGAATGATGTATATGTGGTAGCTTGTGGCTTTTGTGTGCCAGATTGTGGAGCAGTTGTCCTAATTTTGTTGTAATCCCTGATTCAATGACAATAAACTGACTGACTGATCAGGGTTTTCAAAAACAGGTTTTTAACAGCAGGTAATGGCAAGTTGAAGTGGAGTCATTCTATTCAATAAGTTTATTAGAAGCATTAGGGGTAATTTATATATTTATAATTATAAAAAGTATATTTTTGAAACTCAAGGTGAGCATATAATTTTGATGACAGTATTTATTCTGGAGAAGGAAAACGGTCCTTGCCAGAAATATCATGTTTCGTCCTGTGATTGCTATTTTTTATCATTGTTCTCTTTACACAGGAATGTAAAAAAGTAGTTGAAAATGGAGGGACGGCATAAAACCCCACCAGTGGGTTTTTTTTTTTTTTTTTTAACCATAGCATCCCCACATTCCAGCACCAGAGGCATGCCATACTATAGTGGAGCAATGGTGTCTAGTGTGCTTATAAAATACTATGTGTCAAATATATGAATACCCCAAGCTTACCTTATCTGCTTTCAAATCCTTCTTGTGATTTTCCTAGCCATTCACATTTGTACCACTCTTCAAGCACAAGCACTGATGCTGTATGTGATCAGAAATATACTGGAAGACAAATTGAATAGAAGTGGAAAGCCATCTAATGCAGCAAAGCAAACTTTATACACCATAGACAGAGATATTTGAATTCCCAGTGGTCTCTTAAAGGAGAATGTCATTGTCAAACATCACACATTTACATGTACAGCATTTAGCAGACGCTCTTATCCAGAGCGACTTACAGAAGTGCTTTAAAGTCACTATCAGTAAGTATATTCTTATACTGGTTCACTAGGACATAAACTAAGCACACCACCAGTCAAAACTCAGTGGGTTGATGATGTGTGAGGTTTTTTTTTTTTTTGGTGTGTGTGTGTAACATAGTGCTAACCCAAGTACTGCTGAAAAAGGTAGGTTTTCTAGTGGTAGTGACCTTCTAGGTAGGAAGCAGGCCATTTCCATGCTGAACCGCAAATTCCAAAACTCCCGAGGATGGACGAGAGAGTCTTGTGGTTGACCGTGTCATATGCTGCTGAAAGGTCAAGGAGGATGAGGACTGATAACATCTTGGCTGATCTTGCAGCATGTAGCTTCTCACACCTCTGTCCCCTTTTATATGGGCATCAATTCCAAGTCCTGTAATTACGATTGAGCCAGAAGTGAAATCCCTGTTCCATCCTGTTTACATTTATTGCATTTGTTAGTTGCCTTTATTCAGAGTGACTTACATTATTTATGTTATTTATACACCTGAACAGTTAAGGGTCAAGGGCCTTGTTCAAGAGCCCAATAGTGGTAGCTTGGTGGTACTGGGTTCAGTAATCCAGAGTCTTAACCACAGAGCCACCACTGTCCAGCATTTTTACCTTTTACACAGAACAGGGAGAGGAATAAAGGTGCAATATTCCTGTCTTGAACAGACCATATAAGAGGTGCTTCTGTTTTTTTCTGTTGCAGTCTCTCATCTTCTCTATAACAAGACTGTTTCTCAATTTGCAGGAGTCCAATGTACTGATTGCAGCCAACAGTCAAGGAACAATAAAGGTATGTGATTAAATTATAGTAAATGTTTTTTTCTCATTCATAATAATTCAAAAAACCTATATTTCGTATAGGCGTTATAGATGTCTTATTATATTATTGTGCCATAATTTCATTCATAGGTGTGCTAGTATTTGTTGAAGGGACAGAGCACATGCAACAGGCTATTAGTTTTATAAAGGATATGTTTAAAAGCTGTTTCATTACACTGTTGTATGTGGATGTATGAAGTTAATCAGTACGCTCAGATGATAGAGCAAGTCAAATTATTTTGTTGTTCTGTTTAAAACTGAATTTGTATTACATGTAACGTGTTAGTCTGACTGAAACAGCACTAAATTTTCCCAAATTGGGATTAACACACCTGGATAGCTAGATTCGAATTCAAGCTTCACTTTCATTGGGTAGTAAACTTGATCGTGTCTATTTAGGTTTTCCTGCCATTGAAGTCGGACTGTTTCAGGTGCTTGCAACGAACACAGATTTGCTTGCATGTCCTTTTAAATCCAGCATCATTCTTGGTTTTCCTGTTGTCGATGTATTTCAAAATATTTAACTCTTTCAGCTGGCACCCTCTTCTTCAGTATAAAAATGAGCAGCTCTAGAAAAAATTTCTTGCTCTGTTTGTCTCTTTGTTTCTTTTTTGTTACTTCAAGTTCACTGCCAAAACCATGGAATAAGTGCAGATTTGCAAAGTCCAAGTTAAGTCGAATTAATCAGTTATATGCTGCACAAAGCCTGGCTACAAATGAGCTATCCAACAGTCTAGGTCTGAATTTGAGAAAGTTGGTTTGGTACGTTTTCAGTTGGACTAACGTGTACATGTGTTTTAAAAGTACAGCTTTAGTTGGTCTAACTCAGTAATTCGACTTTCTCTAAATTCATGTAAACATACTGACTGTGCTGACAAAATTACACAGATTCTGTGTTTACATAGTTTACACAGTGCGCATAGTTTACACAGATTCTGCCACGGCAATTTTTTTTTTGTGTGTGTAGGTTCACGAGCAATCTAGTGAATGCTGGCTTATAAGACTAATTTAATATGGAAGTTCTTTACAAAAATTGAAGAGCTTGAAAAGTGATGGGTCCTTCTGGAATTTAATGTAGGGAATTTTTATGAACCCCATTAAACATGTATAACTGTTTGTTTTATTTAACTGTTTCTTATTCTTAAAGGTACTCGAGCTAATTTGAAGGTCTGCTAGAACAATCAGGTCCTTTTGTCAAGCCATGGGAATATTTCTGAGACTGAGCACAAAGAGGAAAGAAAAACACATCCCTGGACTCAGACACTGAAAAAGGTGTGTGCTCCAGTATCAGGTCCAGTTGAAACCTCCAGAGCTTTCTTCACCACCTTCAGATGTGGACTTTTTTGGTGGAAAAGGAAAGAATGTTTTTCTTTTTAAAAGCCTCTCATGGAGTAAAATGCTTAATTAAAGGCATTCTTAAGCAAAGACTGAGCCTTAAATAGAGGCAAATGTGACAAGTTAGAACTATGTGAGTAGAAAGCCAAAGCACAAGACCAGAACACAATGAAATGGTTTTTGTTGTACAAATAATCATTACTACATAACTATTTCGACCCTGTAGTATCCATGTATTCTTTTCATCTGATACAGTCTACTTTCATTTGATTTCCTCTTAGCTTGGCTAATGTCTCTGGATGCTCCACAATAATTACTGGGCCTTTATATGTTGCTTATGTTAAGGGACCTCAAGTCTTGGCTGCCTCATGTAAATTAGGCAGATTTTAAAAAAAATGCTTTGTAAGTCATGTGGAAAAGAAACTAAACTAACTTTTAACTTTAATGTCATTAGTTGCCATGACATCCTTGTTCTTTTCCCCCTTGTGGACATAATTTGTCAAACCTAGGGATGAATAAGATGTTATGATGACACTATGTATTCTCTGTTGGGATTATTTAACAATCACCCCAAAATATTGCTGCTCTTTTTATCATTGAATTTCTGTACAAGTGTTATTTATTTTTGTAATTTATAGAAACCTTGTGAACTCCACGTTATACAGTATAGTTTTTTTTGGAGCTTGGATTCAGTGGCATCCCAGTAATTCCCTTTTTGTGTACCCATTCTATGATTTTAACCCATTCGTTTGAATGAATAAATGATTGTCTTTGGATCTTTGCATTGATTATATTTTTGTCTTAACCATACTCATCTCCCAGACCTGTCTTTTTTGGGTAGATCATGAAAAAAACTTTGTTAGTGGATGCCCTATATTTGGACAGTCTCTCAGTGCATGTGTCCGAGTGTCCCCATCCTTGTCAGGACTATATCTTTTGAATCGTCAGCGGCATGTAGAGTGGTAAGGCGGCATGCCACATACCAAATTTAGGTCACTGTGACCTTGGCCTTAACCTTTGACCCCTCTTAAAAATAATGTTTTTCTGGGCCATTTTTCTTATGATTAGTCTCACATATACCAAACTAGGCATACTTACACATATTTGGAAAAGGAAGGGTTGCATACCAACATTAGGTCTTTGTGACCTTGACCTTTGACCCCACTTAAAAGAAAAAACTTGTCTGGGCCATATTTCCTATATGCTTAGCCTCACATATTTCAAACTAGGTGTACTTGTACATCTTGGGAAGGGGAAGTGTTGAGTACCAAAATTAGGGCACTGTGACTTTGACCTTTGACCCCACTAAAAATAAAATGCTTGTTTGGTCCATATTTCCTATATGCTTACCATCCCATATACCAAACTAGTGTTGTGGAAAATTACACCTCATTCACATGGAGACCTTTAAGAATCAAACAGTGACAATTTTATTAACATTACTTTCAAGAATGGGCTAGTCTGCGGATTCTGTATAAACCAACACCCAAGGAGCAGAGATTTCCTGTTGTCACCTTTTTGTATAGTTTGAGACTTCCTGTCTTGATGTCTTTCTGTTTTTGTCAAATGAATAATTTCTCATTTTATTTTAGACAAAGAGATGGAGTGAGTGGAGTGAGACGGAGTTGAGTGGAGTGTATAAACAGACCATATATGGAAAAAGACACTTAGAACATGCACAGACATAAGCAGATTATATAAGGGAAAAGACATAAAATACTTTGACTGATTTGACCAATTTCCATAATTTCACTACAATTCCCCCTTTTATCAATATTGATAACATACTGTAGCATAATAGTCTCTCCGTTCTGCACTCTGTGCTGTTCAAGTTTCGAAAGGGTGAGTCATGGTCTCCATGGGGACTTGAAGGCCAGACCTGAAGCTAATTTTTTTTGAGTCAGAATGAACTGCTACCTCATGGCTGCTCATCATCCTTTGAACCTGTAATGACAAACAATAGCATACACAACAAATACATATTCACATTAGGGCCACGACCATCAGCTCAGGTAGTGCCATGCACACCCAAACTGTCCACCTTCTACACAGGCCATATAACTATCCCCAGGTATGACTGCCATGTTTGTCAAGACGGAGTTGACTTGCCACTTCGTTTATCTTTTTGTTGGCCCAGATTATGTTGTCGTACTCTATATCAGCTGGGACATACATGCAGCATAAATCTTCTACCAAAGTGCAAATCTCGGGGTAATTTGCATATTTCCAGGACACATTTTCTGTGACGGTGATAGTTTTCTGATGTATGACCTTATAATTTTTGGGCATCAGATCTGGCAATACAACTGCTAGAAACACCACTACCACTCCTGGATCCCCTAAAGCTGTTCGAACTAAGATTGGATTGGGTAGTGCTTGTACGAATTCTTCATCTTATTTGGGTATTCTCAAAGAATCTACCTAGTCTCGAAACATGCAGTGGAGGGTTAAGTAAACCCTTCCTCTTTTTTCAAAGTACCCTGTAAGCACTCGTCCCAACTCAGTGGAACACAAGTTTACCACCCCATTCCACTGACCTACTTTTCTGTTCTTCCCCTCTGTCATCCTCTTCTGGGTTTTGAAGAGGACCACAGAGAGATCCAGACATGGGGAGAAAGGACACAATAGTGGGGCTTTCAATTGTCTTCAGTTGGCAGAAGAGTAGCTGGGTTAAGAACAGAACAAAGTGTAATATAGGGCTGATGGCCTTCCCCTTTGTCTCAGAGCTGTGGCTGCAGCTGAAAAGGCAGCAGTGTCCTTAAGGGATATAGTGGGTACTCTGAGCTGACCCTGTTAGTTTCTCATGCCATCTCAGCATTGTTATTGAAGCCGAAAAACTCTCAGCTGGCTCAGATACGATACTGTTTTGTTTGAGATGCTTAACATAGTAATTTAAAGCAAAACTGCACTGTATCTGAGGCAGCAAGCAGCCAAGAAGTGAGCGGTCTTGTACTCCAATAATGCCGAGACAGTATTGGGAACAGTCAAGGTCAGCTCAGACCCAACTAACCCACTACTGCCTTTCCATCTGCAGCCACAGCTCTGACACAAATAGGGAAGGCCAGCAGCCACCGGGTTAAGCTTAACTGAGTGACCATGGGCCAAAGCTTATCCCCATGCTTTTGGAGCAGGACAGAGGTCATACCTCTAACATAAAGGCCCCATGAGTTATCAGAATGTAAGAAAGCTGTGTTACCCTCTCTTTTCTGTGAACTGAGTACCCGTGCTTTTTTGAGATGGGTCACGTGTTGATATGGTGTGGCTCTTCACTGTGTCTTTGGCCTGATCCATGGGGAGTGGTGTCTTCATGGGTTTTGTGTTGTGTTGTCTTGGCGGTGAGCTGTCCTGGCATGAACCTACTGAGTCTTTCTGGTGAGTCGCTCCTTTTTCCCATCTTACTGTCGCCGTGCTGATCTTGGGCTTTACGCAAACTTTCACTCATTCTCTTCTGAAGTATGATGATCCTTTTTTTGCTGCCCCTCGCTGCGACCTGAAGTTCCTCTCCCCGTTTCTCTTCTATTTTCTATTCCATACTTTTTCCTGTTTCTTTATTTACCCCCTGTGTTACTCTGATGTGTTCTAGGATGGTGAATTTAAGTCCAAACTTTATGCATATTAATGAGCTAGTTCCAGGGCCTCTGGCCAGTAGCCAGTACTTCAGCCTTCAGCAGAGGTGTTATCTTCAGAGGGTTACGATTTATTACTTCTCAGATCATGGTTTGCGTGTTACAAATAAAGTAATATAACTTCTTCCAGGTACGCTTATATGAAAGTTAACAAACATATCTGTGATCAGGAGAACATGAGCTTCATTTAATATGAAGATTGTTATATTTGCCTGAATAGATAACAGTCTTCTGGTTGATTGGTGTTTTAGATAAATTAATTTACAACATCAATACATTCCTTTACCACACATTAATTACATACATTGACACTGTTTCCGGATAAACAGTACTTGGACATTCCAATATGCATTCTAAGAAATAACATCCGTTTTTTCTTGTGTGTGTGAGGGGATCCACACATTTGTGGTCCTCGTGACACTTGAGTTACATAAAAGTTTAACAGGGTTGGTTATTATGAAATTGGTCATGGTTTTATAAAAGTTTCTATTCCATTCAGTCATTGCGAGAAAGGGAGTGTCTTCGTACAGGCTTTTAAGGAAGCCTTTAAGGAAGGACATTTAGGGTAAGATGAGGCTTGAACCAATCTTTTAGTACCTTCCTGAGGCCCTTGTGTAAACACAGAGTCTAAGTTGGAGAGGGGAGGCTTTAGATGCAGTTTTCCAAAGTCAGATTTCGTGGATGATTTTAACCAAATTTCTAACGATAAAATTATTTGATGATATTTGTGCATAGCTGGAATGCTTCTACACTAGGCATACTTATTCATCTACAGATGGGGAAGTGTTGCTTACCTTTAGGTCATTGTAACCTTGACCTTTGACCCCATTTAAAAGATTGTCAAGCCCATATTACATATCCCAACTAGGTATACCTGTATGTCTTGGGAAACCAAGTGTTGCTATGACCTAGACCATTGGCCCACTTAAATGAAAAGTCTTGTCTGGGCCATATTTCCATTTTGCTTACCCTCACATATAACAAATTTGGTATACTTACTCCCCATTCCCAAGATGTATATGAAATACCAACATAAGGTCACTGTGACTTTGACCTTTGACCCCTGTTTAGAAAAAATATTTTCCCATCAATGAACATAAAGGCCTATATATCTGTTTGCTTTATTATACCCATAAAAAGGAATATAAAGCCATTTATGTTTCTCTTATTAGAGATCCTGTATTCACAGACCATTGACACTATGAACAATTTTGTCTCTCAAAATTGTTGTCACAGCATGGTTCAGTTGTGCAAGGAGGACTTCAGTGAAGAAGAATTCCCAGCTGTTGCTCATCAGAGCTAAACTAACACTAACAAGGACTAATTGTCAGTTGGAGTCACTTTCAGTTCACAAGGCATTAACGTTATTCGTCCATTTGTCAGTTTATAGGCACACTCTTTGTCAACCTGCTAGTATTCTCCTTCTGTTTTTATTATCCTGAGACCAAAATATAGAGGGATTAGTAACTGCATTGTATTTAGGCATTAATATGTGTTGCTGTTTGGTTTAGTTTATGACACTCTGGGACATGCTCGGGTGAAATTTTTGCAAGAAATAGCTATTGTTAGCTTCTGGCTCAGATTAAGAAAGCTTTAGTTTCTAATCTCAAAAACAGTAATTTTCCATTACTACAGACTACGCCGGAAGTCAACTTCCCTTCTCTCACTCAAGTTTCCAGGATGTTAACATCGTAAGCAGAAATAAAAGGCTGAGATCATAGAGTTAGCTGCAAGGTTTGATTTTTAATACTTTCTTGAGAGACACGGACGCACTTGAAAGTTACATATAGCAGTCATCTCACTGAAGAATCACGTTCACAAAAGCAACTTTGGTACAGACAAAAAATATTTTATTGTTACTTAACTGCTGACTACTTATGAGTCAAAATAAAAAAAAAAACCACTTTGTTCAATCATGTTCCAAAGGAAGATACGTAGAGTTATATTTTTTGGGTAAATGCCCAATATGTACATGCATTTAGGCTTGCACAGTCGAAGCTTTAGTGTTAGAGTTGTGTATAGAGCTCAGTGGTCTGAACACAAAACATGCCTAAAGTGGGGATATTCCGTAAAAATGTTATCGGTTTTAGACATACTATCATACCTGTGATTCTTCATAAGTCTACTGACCTTTTATAGCATTCTGTTGTGATTACTTGTTAGAAAAAAAGTCATATACACTCCCGAAATCCCAGCATGAATGTGCCAAAATCTCCCTGCTGATCAAAATCTCATGTTGTTGCGTCAGTGAACAGGAGTTCATTGCGAGATTCTGATTCCATGATGGAAACAATGCAGATTATGGTCCCTCTATGCTGGTATGCAGGTTTATACAGCTCCAGAAGTATTGTTTTAAGTTAGGTACATTGTGTTAGACTTTCCCTCATTATGCCCTCATCTCGCTAACAAAATCCCAACCTTTGTTGGCAATAAAGGGAAAGTATAAACTGCATGATAACTAAGTTGTATGTCAAATAGCAACAAACTTTGTTTGCCGCAAAGAATAGTGATACCCATGACGTTCTCTTTTTGTAAACACAAGAAGTAATAATGTAAAATAAAGTAACACAGGAAATAGGTGAGACCAGGGGTGTCAAACTCAAATTCACAGTGGGACAAAACTAAAAACCGGAGCGAAGTCGCAGGCCAAACTCAATATCTATTGAAAAATTTCAACACAACTTGTTTTCCTTTGTCTCCAGATATGTAATGTTAAACATTTTCATATGGAAATAAACTTTAGTTTTGCTGAATCTGGAACATTATAAACACATGAGAAATTATATTTGAAATAAAACACACATCAGCGGTATTTATTTCTTATTTTTTTTAAAAATTATGTATCTCTCTATCTGTAGCCTTTCGAGTTCCTTTTTAATGTAAATCTTTTTTCACAGGACAACAAAAAAAAAAAAAACAATCAAAAATAACAATTTTCTTCAATGAAAATCCAATCCTTCAACGATTAACAGTCCATTCCTTGGAGTAGAAAAAGTGCATAAAGAAAACATTCATTCAACCTCAGTTTGCTACACTCTGATTTACTCTGATGCACATTCGTCCACGCCAGATACCTGGCATCTCTTCTTAGATGCAAATGCATCAATGTCTGGGGTCAGGCTCTGAGCTGAGGAAATCCTCAGGATTGAGTGAAGGTGTTAATTTAAAAATGCTTGCTTTTTATCTGGGCACATGATGTCACAAACTTTGACCATACACTTGTTGAGAATCTCTCCCTCATTAAAGGGCCGGGCTGATTTTGCAATCTCTGCTACCACAAAAAAAACTAGCCTTTACAGCAGCCTCACTTTGGGATTTTGCTTTTGTGAACATAGTTTGTCGTGAAACCAGACTTCTCTTCATCTCCTCTACCTTCTGGAGCTTCTGCTTTATGCCCAGATCCTTGAACTTGTCTTGGTGTTTCGTTTCATAGTGTTTTCTTATGTTATATTCTTTCGTTGCAGCCATGGTGGCTCCGCACACAAGACAAACAGGTCTGTCCTTTACATTCGGGAACAGATAATCTGCCTCCCACCTGTCTTGAAAGGTCCTGTTTTCCATCTTTCTTTTGGGCATTTTGGGGGAGGGGTGGATTACATTTGCCCGAGATGACTGGTAGCATGGTTTGCTAATGACTGTCAACAGAAACGGAAGGGGCATTTGCTGGTCTCGACTTATGTGCCAACGCACTAGCAAAGCATTCTGGGATTTGTAGTATACTGGCGGGCCAGCTCTAATACACATTTGATATGATCTCGCGGGCCAAATATAATTACACTGCGGGCCAGATTCGGCCCGCGGGCCTGAGTTTGACATATTTGGGCTAGACTTTCTAAAGCTGAAGATACTTACAAAGCCAAAAATGTTAAGTGCAAATTTTAGCATACACAATTCAGTTTAGAAAGCACCAGGCTAGTCTCACCCTCCACTTTTTAGTTTTTTACCCTTCTTTGCCAGCTCAGTGAAACAAGGAGTGCTTGTTCTAGTGGAAGAAGCCTATTGGTTGAAATAGAATTACTTAAACAGCTTGGGTCATTTCATCACACAGTGTTTGGACTTTTGAAAGGAAAAGACTGTAGTTTTATGGTGTTTCCATGTTTGGAAATATTCACTCAATTACTGCTTACATGTATTATAGGAACAGGCTTGTTTTGGGCCGGATACAAAAAAAGAACTTTTTGAAAACCTAAATGCAGCATGTGTTTGTTTTGTTTTTGTTTTTTTAAATAAAGAAATGAGGTGACTGTTGAAGCCAAAAGCTTTTAAAGCTAAGTGTAGGTAAAGTGACTGAAGCTATACAATACAATCTAAATGACCATTCTTTTACATGTCCGTTTAACTGTATGTATTAAACTCTGAACAACTGTCTATAGAACCTGCCTTGCAGTTCCAAAAATCTTTAGAAAATAGAACTATTTCAAACAGAACTAAACCAATCTCACAATCACAATCACAGCATCTAACAATTGCCTTCTGTGTCATTTTTTTTGTTGTTGTCTTGAGGCGTTTTTCGAGGCTTTGAGTGTGGTTTTCAAAAAAAAATTTTTGTGCCACCCAATTCCGGGTGCGGGCGCTGATGAGAAACCGGGAATTTTTTTTATCCAGCCTTATGGGTAGAACTGTTCAGATTAAATGTTGGTGAATGAAACACTGGTTGCTAGGGCAATAGGATTTATTTGAGATAACTGATGCGCTGAGAAGTCTTAGGTGCATGTACAATAAAATTGTACAATAGCATGCATAAAAAAAAGTAAACATGTATACACCTATATTTTATTTATATATATATATATATATATATATACACACACACACACAATTTTGATACAAAAAAGATACAAGACTCATTTGCATACATCATAAGCAATATAGAGACAGCAAAAATAAAAAAAGTGCATATGTATCATCTTTCCAACTCTCAGGACAAGCAGATGTATTATCAAATTACAGTCTACACTACATGGCAGGGCAAAAATATTTAAACGTGTAGAAAGGAATTCAGCAAGAGATATTAATGTTTGACATCTTTTCTTTTTTTTAACTGGGCGTTTTATTGCAGAGGTGGTATTGCTTAACACAAGACCCTTATTTAAATGTTAAGGAAGCTCCTTCTTTGCTCTGTCAGCAGTGTTGTATTTAGAAATAAGAAAGAGAAGTCTACCTCTATTGCACAAACAATTAACTTCATTTGTTGCAAGTTTACGATTAGGTCAAGGATTAGCTGTGTATTTTTATTCCACTTAAACAATTATCGCTTGTTCATATTTATCCAGAGTTTCATAAAATTGTTAATTTCAGTTCTTAGTCAATATGACAATTTGGAACCTAGTGTCATCAATAATCATCAATCTATCTTATCTATATTATGATTTTTAGGTCATGATCAATATTTTAATAGGTCTTCAGTATTATAATAGATCTATTTGGCTCAGCTAATTATGCAACATGTATACAGAGCATATTTCAATATCCTACCCTCACTTCAAAACTTATCATTGCACAGCTACAGAGTGGTAAGGGCGAGTATATCTGGGGACATGGGGTCTTTTTTGACTGAAATCCATAAGTCTTCCTCAACCTGGCCACCATGATTCTTCTTTTTCTTTTCAACTTGCGTTCCCCTGGCAGAATCTCTACAACAGCAGCAGTCACTTCCTCTGCAAAGGGACAAGCAGCAATGACAAAAGACCACCAGAAAAGCGAAGAAAACAGTTAGAGGCAGCATGAGGAGCACACCACCACACACTGTGTTGTAAATGCTTTCATTGTGTTTAATGACCAGCTGCGCCCACAAATCATTCAAGAACTGAGTAATCTGCTCCGTCATGTTTTAACAGCAGCCTGGTATCTCAGGAGGTTGTATGCAGATCAAATCAGAAATATCCTTTGTAACAAATGGTCGGCAGTTTGTACAAAAAGTCTTTTTTTTTTTTTTTTTTAAATAAGATTTTAGATTTGCTTCAAGGATTTCTTTCTTTTTCTGTTACATGTTTGTAAAGTCACAGCTTTGTTCCTTGTAGGCTCTTTCTAAATGAGGGATGGCCCACAGTAGACTTAATGCTGCTCAACCCTCCAAAGACATGTTTATCTCTGGATGTTCCAAATACCAGATCATTTGTATGTGAAGTCTGCCTTTGAAATCACAGAAGATTCTGATAGGAAGAACAGTAGAGACAGCCGCTGCATTGGCTCCAGGTCAGAAACATGTAGAATCAAATATAGACCCTCTGCTTAGTCCCTTCTGCTTTGTCTCTCCAAGAAGTGATAGGAAGGCCCCTCCAGTCAGTGTTAGAATTGTGGTGGATTCAAATCTTAGGCCCATGCACTACTGGTTTGGAGAAAAAAAGATAGGAAATGGTTTAAACAGGTGAATATTTACAATAAGGATGCTAATGAAATCAATAAACTTAAAATATAATAGAAAATATGCAAAATACATATGATAACAGTAGACCTCTATGATAATAGGTATCAAAAAAGACGTACTTTAGGATAATTGGTTATTCCAAATTGCCCCCAGGTGAGAATGAGAGA
>JBCNYH010000022.1:2921169-2940004 GCA_039654325.1 Tandanus tandanus | reverse complement strand
TTTTCTGCACCTGTTGACAACCCCAAAAAAAAACGTGGCGAGGGGAAAGGTGAAAAGAAACGAATGAAAAAAAAAAAAAAAAAAAAAAAAAAAAAAAAAAAATAGTACTAAATTAAATTTGGGATAAAAAATATTTTACTTAGATTTTAATTTAGTCTTAATCAACTAATCCTGTAAACATAATGAAAATAACCTCATATTCCTCTTCCTTTTTACATTTTAACACCAATCCGGGACATCACCCTTGTCCACCTGCAGAGATTAGTTAGGGAATTCCATAGCACAGTAACTGCCATTCCACTTCCAAAACTTCTGAATCAGCTTTATTGGCCAAGTTTGTGAACACAGGCAAATAAGGATGAAAAAAAAGTGAAGAAATAAACTGTAATAAATATGCACCAAAATTCAAAAAGTAAAAATATAAGATTACATTTACAGTATAGTGCAAATACTGTCATTAAATACTGTCATTAAATGCAAACCAGTGTTACCAGGTAGTGTAGCGAACAACATATGTGTACATATTGCATATTTTGAAACTTTCTTCTTTTGACTGATCCCTAAAATTTATTACAGGGTATTCCACCTGTAATTCAGAGCCAAAGTTGCTATTATCAGTATCAAGTTGGTCAAGTACTTGTCTAACAGTGAGTTGACTTTATTATTTATTTATTTATTTTTAGATTTTTCCTTTAATAAACTATATTTACACTTCAATTTCAGGAGCCTTTGTTTACACTGGTTGAAAAATAATCTTATTTTCTTCTTGAAGTGCTATGGCTACAATTATAGTTAACTTGAAAATAGCAGAAGTAACAGATTATTATCTGTCACTTTACCCATCAAAGGTTATGCACATTTTCCTCACAGGAGTGCACCATGAAAATTAGAAAAACATTGGCATTATTCATTATTTGGCATTATCCACAAATCATGAGCCCAGGACCTGGATTTATTCTTTTATTTAATATCTTATGGCTTCTTATGCTATTAAATAGAAAGGGTTAATGTACTGTATGATGGTTGAATTAAGACTAATTTGCTGTGATTACTGTAATAATTGCTACTAGGACTAATAATGCTGCAAGGATACTAAGGCGCCTAACAGATACCATTAGGTCCATAGGTGATTGGACAATGTCACAATCTTTGAAAACTTGTGTTTGTACCCCACCACAGTACACAGTATAATCCCTATTGTTAAACTGATACCCAGAGTGTTTATATGAGTCATATATGAGAATTATATAATCACTTTGAGTCTTAATGCAACACTGGGGATTTTGCTGTGTAAATTTAAAAATACATTTAAAATGTAGACTTTCAACTGTAATTTAAGGGATTTAAATATTGCCTTAACCTTTTAGAAATTACAGCCATTTAATACACAGTCCCCCATTTTCACAGGTAGTGAGAAGTAGCATTCAAGTAGTTAAAACTAGTCATAACTCTAATTATAAATCTTTTTTTTTTTTTTTTGATACTTAGATGCAAATCTTTTGCAGTCAGTTACCACTGGATCTGGAACTCATGGAAACCCGCAAATGCTGTTTTCTCCCTTGAGATGCTTTGCCCAGCATTTACTGCAGCCACCTTCAGTTGCTGCATGTTTGTGGCTCTTTCTGCCTTTAGTTTTGTCTTCAGGAAGTGAAAAGCATGTGCACTGGGTTCAAGTTCACGTTCAGTTCAAAAAGCTTTATTGTCATTTAACCACATATAGCTGACGCAGTACATAGTGAAACGAAACAACGTTTCTCCAGGACCAGGTGCTGCGTTAAACATACAACAAATATCAAATTCGAAAAAAAAAAACAAAACAACAACACAGAGCTAAGATGAAGCTTTTTGTCCTAGCCACATGAAGTGCAAAGTGTGCAACTATGTGCAAACAGTGCAAAGACAATGCAGTTAAAAAACAGTACAAAAAGAAAAAGAGCGCAAAAATTAGACACTTAGGGCTAAAAGAAAGAAAATTTAATAATAAAACGAAATGATGTACAGAGTAGCAGCGGTTGAGGTAGTGCAAATAGAATATAGGCCTAGATATACATATAACCATAGCAGCGTAATGAAATAATAACAGGGTTGATGTAGTGTGATAAATAGTGAACAATGTAAGTTATGTGTGTGTGTCCACAGAGGTGAAAAAGAGTGTGAGTGTATGAGTATGTGTGTATGTGTGTAAGAGGAACAGTGAGTTTTGTACAGGTCAGTTATTTTAGTCTTGTACAGTTCTGGGTGTATATGTGTGTGTGTGAGTGTGAAAGAGAGATTCTTGTGTTATTCAGTCCTGGGTGTTGAGGAACCTGATGGCTTGAGGAAAGAAACTGTTACACAGTCTGGTTGTGAGGGCCCGAATGCTCCGGTACCTCTTTCTAGATGGCAGGAGGGTGAAGAATGTGTGTGAGGGGCGTGTGGGGTCATCCACAATGCTGTTAGCTTTGTGGATGCAGCATGCAGTTCGTGATAGAGGGAAGAGAGACTCCGATGATCTTTTCAGCTGTCCTCACTATCCGCTGAAGGGTCTTACGATCCGAGACGGTGCAGTTCCCAAACCAGGCAGTGATGCAGCTGCTCAGGATGCTCTCGATGGTCCCTCTGTAGAACACAGTCAGGATGGAGGAAGGGAGATGGGCTTTCCTCAGCCTCCTCAGGAGGTAGAGGCACTGCTAGGCTTGGAGCTGGTGTTGAGTGACCAGGTGAGGTTCTCTGCCAGATGAAGACCAAGGAATTTGGTGCTCTTGACGATCTCCACAGAGGCTCCGTTGATGAACAGCATGTGCTACTCTCCTGAAATGAACTCTGCCAAAACTAATAATAGCACCAACTCCAGAGGCAGAAACCATTAACATCTGCCATGCCATATTCCCATAAAGTCTAATCTAGCATTTATTTTCTTGAGTGCTTTTGTAGTAGAATTGTCCATTGGAAAGACATGAGAGAGAGATAGAGAGATGAAAAGGGACACTGAGACTTCTCAAAAAAGACAGTTATACTAACGTTTCCAGTAGGGTGACTGGTATCATACCACATTGAGACACGGATTTGTCAGCCACATAATAATAGGGTTCCGAGAATCATTTAATCGGCAAATAAATTTAAACATTACTTTCCTCATTAAGGTCTGAAAAGCACTGATACCTGCTTTACAAATAAAATACACTAGCACTACAGCATTTCGGCTTTTTCAATAAGATCTGTATACAGTTTTTAAAATTTTTTTAAAATTAGTCCACAAGGAAGCAGTATAGAGAGGGGTACAGTATGCTTTGAAGAGATGTATCTTGACATCATCAGAACATAAAGAAAACTTTCTTGCCAAAATATTAGCTTGACCATATAATACACGGCACTACCTATATATGTCATCATCATCATCATCAGTCATTCGTTCTGTGATGAACTGCCCCAGATATTTTATTTTATTACAAACACAGATCACTTGCCTTGATAAATAAAATTCTGGAAAATTGAGGTCCTTATCCTCTTTTGTTCTAAATATCATAACTCTTATAAGCACAATAAGCTCTTTTTAGCATTATATTGCACATTGTGGTCGATTTCATACTTAGAGCAAATATATAGCAGCTGTTGAAATATAAATTTACACACACACATATATATATATATATGTTCTGTGTACCATATTTCGTAGGTTGCCCCAATTTCATAGGCTTAGGATGAGTGACAGGCGAAACTCTGGTGTGAGGCCCTGGGTGGTGGGGGTGTTTAGGGTTAGAATGTCCCCCTGAAACTCCTGATTAAAGTTAAAAATGGCTTTTGGTTATACACATCTTTACTAATAAAATATATACCTGTACACTGCCTTTACTTTGAGCAGCATGTAGAGGGATCTTTTTTTAATTATGGTTTCCTTAGCAGAGCAACTAAAGAGGTACAATAACCACCGGTACTTAAACACTAAAGCTAATTTCTGCTACAACAGGGTACAACAACCTGCTACAAATATCAATCTGTCCAGTCCAGCTAAGTTATTTGGAATGATCAGTTAAGGGACCTATTATGGCAGAAAAACTGTCATGAAGATGGGCTATAACTTTTTTTTATGCTGTGACATATCTACAAATATGTTTTAAATAGAGCATGATCAAATGCAACAACATAAGAATATTTAACATAAGACAATGCTTCGCGCCACAAATGTACAGGCATCGCCCACAATTAGGGGCTTTGATAGTGGGTAAGGATGATTCTGAAAGCTTTAAAATTACGGGGAAATGATAACTATTCACACATAACAAAGACACTTTATCATAGCCATTTTGTCTGAAATGCTGATACTTTAACAAGGTTATGGCTGACTGTCACTGGTCCTGAGCCAGTGTTGCAAACTCATTGAAATTGCTACTGGTCACCTGAATCACTACTGGTCCATACAAATTGCAACTGGTCTGTAAATGTACATGCATTTTCGGGGGCAAAAAATACATAAGAAATAGCACAAATTGTCTAACAATGTATTTTATTCCAAGACATGTAGAATATGGCACCACTGTTAGCCACTATAAACAAAAGTATAAAATATGAAATACTGTAATATGGACACAACCTCAAAGTTCCTTTAAGAAATGAGCAGATGCGCTATGCTACAGCAACCTCGATCATTCAGATTGAATGTTACAACAGATCATTTTAAAGCAAAATTAGCAAATTTTAGAGCAATTTTTTTAGAACAATTTTAGATTTTCTGTTAAGCTTTTGAATGTTGCGGTGTTACAGTGGACACCTGTGGCAGTGCTGGTTGTATGACCGCTGTCAAACCTGCAGCCATTTCACACTGAGGCTCCGGAATTGGCTCAAAACAATCTTCAGTAAAATGGTCTCTACAAATAACAGAATGAATGCTGGGCGCTTTCCAGACTTCCCATGTTAGACTTCCTAATCCATTCATCGCACAATTTTGCCGGGTCAGTCGGTCGGGTTAAGGGAGACAACTAATAAATCGACCACGTGGTTCTGTGTGTACACTGTTCGTAATCATTCAGGTTTACAAGTTTCCTCCAGCATCATCATTTCCCATAAGTCATTGCACAAAACACATACTCTATTAATATGCTGGGCTTTGCTCAGTGTAGCAGCCCTTAGGATGAACAAGTGGAGAGTCTCTAACAGGTGTTTGTGTGTTTATTCGTCTGAAGTCTTTTAAACACCGTGAATACTATAAAAAATAAAAACAAATAATTTTTTTTTGCTGCTTCCTTAACAAATATGTCAACAAGGACATGAATTTACAGCACAATACTCTCACTGTTTCAACCAAAACAATGCAGTTGTGAATATATAAGCATATAGCTAAGACCTTCAACACCTTACCGAATAAAATAATAAGCACTCAAACAGTTTAATCAGTGTGAGCCGGGTGGCAGCCGAAGGCTTGGTTTCTATCTTTTGGGACATGGAATGTCACCTTTCTGGTTGGGAAGGAGCCTGAGCTGGTGAGAAAAAGGTTGAGAAATACCGACTAGATATAGTCAGGCTCACCTTGACACATAGCTTGGGCTCTGGAACCACCCATCTCGAGAGGGGCTGGACCTTGTTTCATTCTGAAGTTACTCGTGGGGAGAGGCAGCGAGCCAGTGTGGGCATCCTTGTTGCCCCCCGTCTCAATGCCCACATGTTGGGGTTCTCCCCGTTTGACGAAAGAGTAGCTTCCCTCTGCCTCCAGGTGGGGGGATGGTTCCTGACTGTTGTTTGTGCTTATGCACCAAATAACTGTTCAGAGTACCCACCCTTTTTGGAGTCCCTAGGGGGTGTGCTAGAGGGCGCTCCCCCCCTGGGAACTCCCTCGTTGTCATGGGAGACTTCAACACCCATGTGGGCAATGACAGTGTGACCAGGAAGGGTGTGATTGGTATTTACGGCCTCTCCGATCTGAACCCGAATGGTGTTTCGTTGTTGGACTTCTGTGCTTCTCACGGCTTGTCCATCACGAACACCATGTTTGAACATAAGGGTGTCCATAAGTGCACTTGACACCAGGACACCCTAGGCCGCAGTTTGATGATTGACTTTGTAGTTGTGTCATCGGACTTGCAGCCTCATGTTCTAGACACTCGGGTAAAGAGAGGAGCTGAGCTGAGCTATCATCCCTCGTGAGCACCCCGGAACATTCTGTTGTATATATGTACTACTAGTATTATAGATACTACTACTTTCTCGGGAAGTTAATGAGCGTACATATTTTCCCCTACGAAGCACGATGTGTGTGTAAATTGTACGTTTCCGATGCACATCGTCTACCAGCCAACACTCGCTTGTAGAGGATGTAGAAGTCTTGTAGATGAAGACAATGGTGACATCTAGCGTCAGTAGGTGGAATTGTGTGGCCTGTCTGACTTCACACACCAGATTTATTTTTATTCTTTTTACTCGCAGCAGGAAGTTGGGAGTTGGGGACATAAGTGTATCCTGAAGCAGATATTAGCCTTAATAACAGCTAAAACTCTGAACCTGGAATTTGGAAGCCTACACTGGCCTGGTCTGGGTGGTCCAACCATGTTATTCATGCTTGTCTTCTGGCTCACGAGACATTCTGGAATGTGCTTGGGTGAAAATATACATCACAGAGATGGCCATGGGGGCAGCATGGTGGTGGAGGGGGTAGCACTTCCTTAGGACTTCCTTGGCACTTCATTAGGCTAATTGGCTTTCCCAGATTGCCCCAGGTGTAGATGTGAGTGTGAATGGCCCTGTGATGTTCTGGTGAGCTGTCTGGGGTGTTCCATGCCTTCACCCAGTGTCAGCTGAGCCCCGCAACCCTAATAGGATTAAGCAGTTCAGCATATGAGTTAGTGAGATGATCAGCACTGGCTCTTAATATCACTTGTGCTTGTGCACAGAAGTGGCTTTGACTTCACATGCTTTCATCTGTCAAACATGGGGCCGATTATATACTGTTCCAGTTCAAAATTAAATCTATCTCCGCTGACTCTGGGCGAAGGCGGGGTACACCTTAAACAGCTGGCCAAGCCATCGTAGGGATAACACACACATCCATTCACACTCAAATTTACACCTAGGGGCAATTTGGAACAGCCAATTGGTTTAATGTGCATGTTTTTGGACTGTGAGAGGAAACTTCAGGAGACCCAGAGGAAACCCAGGCAAGCATGTGGAGGACATGCAAACTCCACACAGAAGCACCTGAGCCTGGAACTCAAACCCAGGACCTTCTTTCTTTGAGGTGGACATGCTAACCACTATACCACTGTGCCGCCTTCACTGAAGAATTGCATTCTTAAAATCAACTTTAATACCAAAAAAAAAAGTTTTACCTTTATTCTACTGCTAACTGCTCAACTCAGAACACCAAACAGCACTTCATCCAACTCAGTAGTTTAATCGATAAATTAAAGTTACTCATTTTAGTGTATGCCGAATAGGTACATGTCTCTTTCATACTTAAAACCTTTTCTGTAGAAAGCGCTAAATCACAACACACCACCATGTTGGCGTCCCTGCCTGAATGCCTAAAGTGGTGGTAATCTTAGAGGTTTTTGGTATAACACAATCTTTCCTGTGTTACAGCATAAGTCAACTTACCTTTTATGGTCTTCAGCTGTGATTACTGGCAGGAAAAAAATAAATGTACTCCCTAAATCCCAGCATGAATTCAGAAAATGATCACTGCTGCTCAAAGTCCCAGGCTGTCTTGTGATTGAATGTGAGTTGGAAAAGTAAAGCCCTGATCTCGTTTGGGCAATAATGCCCAGTAATGCCCACGGTTTGATCAATTTTTAGGTTGGGAGCAAGCATGAGGGGTCTGCGACTGATATCGTTGACCATATCACCGACTGTCAGTGACTGTCAGCGAGGAATCCACCTGTTGTGGACAATTGTCCCGTTTTTTGAAACCAGTTTCCAAATGTTGGATGATTACACATGATAATCTACTAATCGGTGACTGTTGCCAACTATCCGTGATTATATTGCTGACAGTCTGAAACTGTTGTGGTCGATCACAAATAGTTCAAGATAGTTGGGGACTTAGTTGCAGACTATCACAGATTTTTATCTGAGCATTATTTTATTTGAGTCATTCAGGACATCACATACACAGTTGTGGTTGGTCTGAGACAGTCGCCAGCACAAAAAATCACGGTCAGTCGCCAAAGAATCACCCAAATGAGATCGGGCCTGTGAGATGGTATGCAGACTACCAATCCCTCTGTATTTCATCCTGAGCATTTTGATCAGTGACCTAGTGCTCTAACCACTAAGCTGGTCTGAGTTGAGCTAAGTCTTCCAGAAATAAAAGAATAAATAATTTAAAAATAAATAAGTAATAGTTTTAAAACTCACTCCATAATCTCTTTTGTATTCAGTTATAGTTTAGCCTATATAGTCTACAGAGGCAGGCATGGTGGAGCTCTTGAATCTTGGCAAAGGGCCTTTCTGTGTGGAACTGTTCTCCCTTTGCTTGTGTTGGTTTCCTCCCGGTACTCCGAATTCCTTCTGCAGTCCCAAGTCAATTGGCGACACTAAATTGCCCATAGGTATGAATGTGAATGGTGAATGTGAATGGTTGTTTGTGTCTGTGATATAAAGTTAGATTTAGAGATAGCCCATAGAGTCTAAATCATTTTGGGGATTTTCTAGTTACCCATTGTACAGGGTGACCCCCAAAGACCTCCCACGTTTCAAAGGTAAATGAAAAAAAAATTATAATTTGCACACATGAAACTTCATCCAACACAGTTTTTAGATGTCAAATAGCAAAATAAATTAAAGGGAAGTACTCAAAAACAATTTTACTTCAAAAGCAAAACATTTCCAAATCTTGCATGAAAATCAGTCAGTCATAGCTGTTTTCAGTTATAAAAATATACATCTCTTATTTTTCTATACTGTAGTTTTTTTCTTCTAAAAACTTGAAGTAACACTGTCAGGTATGTGTTTTGTTTTGTTTTTTTTATTAACTTTCCTTCAAACAATGTGTGGAAAATAACACTGTACCATACTGTAGCTAGGAACTTTTTTACACCTTCAGGAATCAGAAATTTAACAGAAAAGGGAATAAACCCTATAAAAGCATAATCTTAATGCAATTATTCCAAAGAGATCAAATAAACTACACAGCCTTACATATCCTTTTATGTAAAAATAGGAACAGCTAGTAAGATGGGGATAAAACAGCTGATTATTGTAAAGTGGACCTCCTTTGCTTGCCACTGATGCTGAGGTAATTATAAGGTCTCATCTTCATCTCCACAAACGGGATGGAGAACTCATGGCCTTTCCACATGTGCCAGTTGATACCCTAAAAAAATAAAGATTGAATATAAAGCAACGTAGGTAGACATTAAAAATATTTCTTATTTATCTTATTGTAAAAATAAAGAGTGTGTATTTATATATAAACTGCACTTTTAAGCTATTATTTAAAAAAAACTATATATATATATAAAAAAAAAAAATTTAAACCAGGTACTCAATATTCTGAGATTTTTTTAATTTACCTGACTGTGTCTGGATTCACCATATTTGCCATTTAGGTTAACCCTGTGACAATTTTTATACCACCACGCTCCTTTGTAGGAAAGTGCACAGTTAGTCACGGCGTTGTCATTATCCTTGTCTTTAGTAGAGAAAGGACGACCATGGTGGTAGCTCAGGGAGTCACCTAGTACAAATAAAACACAAAACGTTTCCTGCTATAGAGAATTATACTTTAAATGATATGAATAGGATATTCAAGTTCAGTCTTATTTTTCCCAGGGAAAATAAAAAATACTCACCAGCAGTGCCATTGTATTCGCCTAGCCTTAATTTGTAGAGGTTTCTGGAGTCTCCAATAGAGAACCGGTCATAGGTGGCGTATACTGCTTCCTGGCCATTTCTCATGTCAATGCGGAGCTCATAGCGTCCTTGAGCTGTAATCTTGTGAAGATTGTCCAAACCTCCATACCAAAACAGTAAAACAAAACTAAAAATGTGCTGATTTGTTAGCTTGTTTCTAATGATTTTCATGCTGAAAAATCCATCTGGTCATGCCCATATTTTAATAGACAATCAGTTTTTTTATTTTTTTTGCTAAAACATAAAACCACTTAATGCTATCCACTGTGATATTAAATGGTGTGTGAATGGTTGTTCATCAATGTGTTAGGCAGCTTCCCTGGGGACTCTCTTGGTCTTCTCTATCTCATCTGAAGAAGAAACGGAAGGTTGCTCTAACTCTAGACTTCCACGCCGCTTGGTCTGCAGCGGCAGACTGAGATGTCATTGGATACAAGACTAGCAATATGCTGCAGGTAGGTGGATTTCAGTCGCCCTCATCTTATGTGTCCGTGAGCAGTCGTATACAGTACATACTGTACTTTTGTACGATGTGGTCTGCACTTCGCCTAATGCAATGTCCAACAAATGACATCTGCCTGCGAATGACTTGTTGGGGATGTGGTCTCATCATCGATCACCTATATGCCTCCTCATTTGTGACATGATCTTCATCATTGATTGTGAGAATGATGCCAAGGCATTGGGGCTGGAAGGAGTTGATTTTGAAAATGATGGATAAGTGGTAAGAATAATGGATGGATGGATGGATAATAAGGTTTGTGTTTTTCAATTGTTTGAGTGGATACCATGAGTCATTAATTTGTGCAACACTACCTCTTCTGTGGGATCAGACCCCATGGGTTAGCCTTCGCATGCTATGTACATCAGTGAGCCCGGGTCACCCATGACCTTTTACTAGTTAACTGGTTATCCCTTCTTCATTAGTAGGAACAAGATAAAAATAGTTCTGGAACTGTTCCTTTAGCAAACAGATGAAGTGGAGCATGACCATGCGCATAAGCATGACCCTTGTAAGTCACTATGCCATGTGACATTTCATTGTCAACATCAAGATCTGTGTTAGATTGCAATGCACTTTTGTGACAGTGGTTTAAGGTTTTGCAATGGTCCAAAGAGCAAACATCAAATTCTGTATAAATTGTGAAAATGGCAATAAATCTACAGGCCAGGTGAGCTGGTTTGAGTGACACTGTACATATCAAGAGGGGCAAAAAGTCATCCACGAGTGATGTACACTCTTGAAGCACAAATGGCACTCAAAACACTTTAGGCATCTCATTATTTCATTTCAAGGGTCTTTACTGCCTTTACTACCTGCTGTATGCGTATATCCAAGCCACACTCTGTTTATTCACTACAGGAACAGTCCTGGAACTTTTTGATCACACCTAATACATTCCAGGAACACCTCAAAAGATCTGTAATTTTGGAGATGCCCTGACCCAGCTGTGTACCCATCACACTCTGGCCCTTGTCAAAGCCACCCAGATTCTTGTTCTTGCCCATTTTTCCTGCTTCCAGCACATCAACTTTGAGAACTGACTGTTCACCTGCCTAAGATATACAGTGTAACCTATCAAAGGTGGGCCCTCTGATATTTTAGTAACATTGCACAAGATCATTTTTTAAATAATTCTTTTGATTAGTGGACATTATTTTTCTGTTTATGTTCCTGTTTTTTCTACCCTTCTAATAAACATAATCCAAAAATAACCTTGACATTTTTAAGGATTCAATGCTTTTGTAAATACAATGTATAATGTTTTAAACCTAAGCAATGCACAAATTTTTTCTTCTTCTAAGTAATCTTAATGAGTAAATTCAGTGTCTTATACTGAGAAGACTGTTTATGCATGCAAATTCAAATAACCTTGGCTCAATAATTTGTTGTAAAATTGGATTTTTAAGACAATTACAAGGTTGTTTTAATGAATTAGTCTGGAAGTGGGAAAACATCTTTTCGAGCAAGTAAACAGATAAACGTGATATACTTGAACCAAAATGCAAGGACAGTTAATTTGTCAATCATGTATTCAACAAAAAAATATATCTTTTTTTATGAAAATATATTTTTTTCTGTGGAAAGAGTAAGTACACCCTGGCCCCATTAGCAAAAATTACTTTTTTTTAAGATAATTTTTTTATCTGTTCATTTATTTATTTTTGTTTATTTTTCACAACCATAAAATTGTCTTTAGACCTCGGCATGACGCCACACACTTTGATATCAAAGAGGACACAAGACTCTAGATGTCAAGTTTAAGTAGGATGGTTTTCACCCACATGAGGATCTAATCACTGATACCTAATTTTGAACACCTGATTCTAATTTTATGGACTTGAGGGTGTTATAGATGTAAGGGTGCACTTACTTTTTCAAGTGACTGATCTGGTATTTTTTTTTTTATTTAAATTATAAAAATGACCACAAAATGTTAATTTTATGTGTCATTTATTGGAGTATATCACATTTATCAGTGGGCACTGTATCACACATTGTGATTTGTTTGCTTATTTGATATGTTGAAAAAATGGCCAATTTCGATGGGATGAACTTATTATTCCACATGAACCTATGAATTTAGTCAAGTTTGTATATTATAAATGCCCAGGGAATATTGGGATAAATGTGTTAGCAAGATTAATCCTCTCCTGTTTTTCAAATATAAAATAACTTCACAGTGGCCTAAACATTAGCAATCCTGATCATTCTTTGTTTTGTTTCCAGAAATCGCATAACACTGCTGCAAAAGATGATCTTACCTAGCCAGAACTCATTCTCCAGATTTCCAAATCCAGCCCTATATTCATTCCACTTCCTGAAGAAATCAGTCAGACCATTCTGGCGACGCTGAAATACCTAAAACAAATCAGTTAGAGTTCATTACTCTAGTGAGGTTACAGTCTGCAGATAGGAAATGTAGTGATAGTGACACAACATAAAATACATTCCACTTTGAAAATGCTAACATAAAATTCCATTGTTACATTTAAAGGTACAGTGTGTAGCATCCTGGAGGATCTATTTACAAAAATTAAGTTAATCATTAATACTTTGGTTTTAATTATTCTATAATAATAAGCTGTTTACACTTCCATGGGGAGGGGGGTCCCCCTTTCATGGAGACCACCATTATACACAGCCATATTTTGACAGGAGCCCAGAATAAACAAAAGGTACCTTGGCTATGAAGCACTGCTTGAGTTGAAAGCTGACATAAACTGAACAAAAGGAACAAAGTGGAAAGAATGATTTTGTTGATGGACAAAAGTGTATTTGGCAAACGCTATCTTTCTACAGTGAACATTAGAGTGCAATATGAGCCTTGCAGGAGCATTTTAAAACTACTCTATGTCTCGTCGATATACTTTACTATTTTTATTTATTTATTTATTTATTTTTAAACACATAACATAGTCTTAGTAAGGGTGCTCCCTCTAACCATTTAGCCCCTGTCACATATGAACGATTTGCAGAACTTATGCGATGTATGAACTATCGATATTATTCCAGTTATTAACGTATACATAACTTATTAGTAACTTATCCATTACCTATCAAAAACTTATAGCTAACTCATATCAAGCTTATCTCCAGCTTATATTAACATATGTAGAGTTACCTGACGTGTTCCGGACGACCACAGAACTTTTACTGAAGGTCTTTCTAACTTTATTTTCAAAATAATAGCTCATTCAATTATTTCTTTCACCTGGCTAATATGATTTCTGCTCCTGAATTTCACTGCACAGTGTCTCCATATCAGGGTTGTAAGAGGTCACTCATTTTCACGCACAATTGCAAGCTCTCATTTGTGAGAGGTGCGATGTATACTTTTGATGTAGTGCATGATGGAAAAAAACCTGTGTACATCTCTGGCAAACAATGTCATCTTGCGCTCAAATGCCAAAACCTCCTCCAACATCTGCAGGGCTGTGCTTCCTTTCCCCTTTGCTTTCCAGAAAAGTTTTTATGTTCCCCAGGCACATAGCAAACTGTTTCTGCACCTAAAATGTGGACAGCCACCGGACATTTGTCATGCAGCCAGAGATTGCAATACTTTATTCCATAATGAATGGATCTTTATTCTGTAAATGTCTTTCAACGTTTGATTTTTCTTTCTAATTTAAATCTTTCTAATTTAATTTCCAATTCCAATTTCTCACGGCACATTATGCATGCCGGTACACCAGTTTTGTCAGCAGTAAAAGCAAATGAATCTGTCCACGTTATTCAATGTTCCTTTTTCTTCAGAAACTTTTTTTTTTCATAGATTCTATTGCTCGCTTACCAGGGGTCAAGGCGGCAACATAAGCCACAAGAGCCACAGCAGAGGGATGAAAGAGCCGCATGCGGCACCAGAGCCGCGGATTGCCGAGCTAAACGCTATAAGTATATAGCGTACTTATAAGTTATATGTAGGTTCAAAGTATGCAAGACAATAACATGTGTGAACGATGGCATAACTTACCTACAACTTATGTAGCTTATCTACAACTTATGGTCAGGGTATGCAGAACATATGAGCATACGCTAGCATACGTCGAAAATTTTGTCCGTGCACAAAATTTTTCTAAGACCTCATTGTAATACGACATATACCAGCATGCTGTAAATTACACAAAACTTACCCATAACTTATTCAACATATGCCAGTGTATTGGCCAAATTTCTGATATGTCAGCATACGCTGGCTAAACTGTCAATGTGTGACAGGGGCTTTAGAGAGCTTTTTAGGACATTCTCACTTTTTTAACAGTTTGCTTGTGTTTTCCAGATCCCACAAATAGTAACAAAGCTAGCTAGTATCTCAGACCCATTGTTTGTTTAGTTAGATGCAACAGAACAGGAAATAATCCTTTCGGATATATCTCTTTATAAATGTGGGCACCTATGCACGCATGATGCAGTGGGGTAGCATGGGTGGTCATGGGTGAGACAGCCCTGCTGGCCACCTTTCGAACGCTCTGAGTCGGGTAAAACTTGTTGGCCATCCATAGTACGTATTTTGTGTACGTATTTTGGGTCCCCATGGGGGTAGCGAGTCAGGTGAGGGCTTGTTGGAAAGAGCTCAGTGAGGCACAGGAGGCTGTTGAGTTTAAGCAGCTTCCTCTATTAGGATAAGTTTGTTACTGTTATATTGTTTTAGCAAAGCTAGCTAACTTTTGCAATAAAAAGCTATTATTTTGTTGTATTTCAGTGGAACCATGATAGTTTTACAACAATTTCTAAATTCCTACCATTATTATTTTTGCCACCTGACACATGGTAAAAGTCTCTGACAACTGATGGGCACCATTAATTGTCATAAAGACTTACATACAACTGTCTTACACACTGTACCTTTAATCCTTACATTCTAATTTGGTAGATACTTTTCTAGATTAGATTTTTTTTAAAGTAAACTTTTGGACTAATGGACCTTTTTATGTACTATGTAGGTAAGAATTTTAAGACACTTACAATCCAGCCACCCCCATCAGTGGTCATGTCACAATAGACCTGTACACCCTGACTGGGGTCTTGGTTGATGTAGACAGTGTAAACGCCACTAAGGTGTTCACCATTTATCAGGTGCTGAGCGCAGTTCTGCGGCACAGCAAACAACCGGTCTCCTAAGCAGAAAATGTAATTTTTTTTAGAGAAATATCTATGTCCAGTAGGAAAAAACTGTGGCGTACCAGTTAATAAAGTCTGTTAGGAACTGCCAACTAAATTGTTACAACTTTTTTGCTTTTATTTGAAAAAGGAATTGAAAAATTAAGGAAAAATTACTGCGAAAAAAACAAACAAACCAATCAACCAACCAAACAAACAAAAAAAAAGAAAAAAAAGGAAAAAAAAAAAAGATCAAACCCAATCAGGCCCACTGAGTATGGTACTCTGTCAGTCTTTCACTTCAATCAGGAAATTATTTTATTTCTTTGAAGGTAGGGTACCAGAAATAAAAGATGTAGAGACAATGGCACTGGTCTCAAGGCCTCGGGCTGCCTGCAGTCTCACTGTGTACTCTGTTGTTTCAGCCAGCCCCTCCAGACGGATCCACGTGTCCTCAGCATCCAGAATTAGCTCCTGTATTTGATTGAATAATGAAAGAACAAAGAAACATGACCAAAGAATAATACTGGAGTGACATGATATACAATACTAAAGCTTATGCCTTGATGGGGGACCTAGACATGGGAACAAGTGTTTCCTTGTTAATATCTTTTTTCTTCATACATTACTGACATCCTTTAGACAATCAGCAGGACACAATCCACCCCCCTCACCCCTCACCCCACCCAAATCCCAAAGTTTTGCAATTGGAATTTCTTGCTAAATACAAGACTTAAACTGCTTAACAGTCCATGTTTGGCGTTGTCTGAGTCTCTTCATGATGCAGCATTTATAGTAGGACATATGTTTAGATCCTCAGAAGGCCAAGCAGCCATACTAGAAAGCTGTGCTGTTGTAGCTCATGCTGAATGAGGCCTGGCATTGTCTTGCTGCAATAAGAATTGACTTCCTGGGAAGAAATCTAAAATTAAAAATATATGCCTCCATGTTAATGTTACTTTCACATACATAAAACTCCATGGGATGCGCATTAATACACCTCCATGCCATCAGAGAAGCATTGGCACCCTTCGCTTATAACAATCTGGATGGTTGTTTTACACAAATTGGTTTTTCATGAAAACAATTTGAGTTGGCTAACTGGCCAAAGCAAATGGTTCCACTGTCTTTCACTATCTTTCTACCTTTGCCAGTTTAATAAAAGTTAGTGTGAATTGTTTTATAAGATTTTGTTATTTGTTTAATGAAAAAGAAAATCCCTACATTTTTTGAAATGGGGTTAGTAAAGGAAAAAACGAGTACTCACCTTACGGCTTCCCTCAGCAGACTTATAGGTCAGCATATAGTTATCAATGTCCGCAATGGGTGGTTGCCATGAGATAAGGGCACTACGGTGGTTGACTTCACTAGCAGTCAGATTTTGGGGAGCGTCCATGGCTGTAGAACAAAAGCTTTAAACGTCATATATTATACTCATTTTCAGATCTTAATTTTTTATTTTGGACACTAACAGAGCATCAAAGTATGATTCCTAATCCGAAGAATCTCAAAGTTTTTCAGGAAGCTGCATCCTCACCTCCCCTGCAATGCTGATTATATTAAGTGCACACATTGAATCACCTGTTTGGCTTTCTCCTTCCATTTATGGCCTTTCCACTCCATCTCTGGCTTCTGCCTGCTTTGCTTTGATAACTTTTTGGCAGAAAAGAATTACATGGATAACTGCTCTTGCTAAAAATTTTAATGAGTCCTCTCAGTTGGATATAGTATAGTATTTTTGGCAAACAAGACATTTTCCAATGTTTCTACTGATTTTTCAGAAAAATATTAATGCAATAACAACTCACAAAGACCTTATATAGAAACTCTGCTTTTAGGCAGTGCCTAAATCAATATAATGAAATCGGATATAAGTAAATAGACACCCAAAATTTCAGAATGAATAATTGCTGGTCGAATAAGAGGCTTGCATCTTGCTGCTCGGCAATAATAGCCCATTTGATGAAGATAGCACGTAACAGTTTTTGAGCTGGTTTGGATGTCTTCTGCAATGTCTGAGGCCTTGGAACGGGGATTTTTCTCCACTGCTCTCTTCACTGAGCGAAGGCATCTTTCTGATGGTCCAGGTCGACCTGGTCGTGGATCCGTGGTGGTCTTACCTTCACTGATGAACTGCACATTCACTCGGTTTACCGTTGACAGAGGAATATTCAAATTGTCCGCTATTTGTCGCTGGCTGATACCACCCTCTGACTGACCCACAATTTGATCTCTCTGAAAATCTGACAAATCTTGAGCTCCTGGAGTGCGAGGCATGCTTGCATAACTTTAGCACAACTTTGTGCTAAATATTATATTTTTATACAGCAGTCTGACCAGTGTTCATTAAATTTAAGTCATTACATTGACTCATGACTACAGTTTTGAGGGTGTCTATTTACTTATGTCTGGTCTCTGTATTGCAGTAGAGCACTAGATAGGGTACGAGAGACGGTACTTTGTACTTTATGTAGTGCAATTTTATAGGGAGCACTTTTGGGGTTTTATCATTAAAGCCTAAACACTCATCCACTTCTTCATTTTACACACTGATTTTACAAAGGCAGTAGGTCAGAGGCAAGACAGCATGTGATTAATCAAAGTAAATTATTTAATGACTTTTTTTGTGATTAATTTATCAACAGCCCTATAAAATACATTATCGTGCACATGTACATAGTGCATGTAGATGCCAACAGACAAATGCCGAAAGTAATGAGCTCATCAATTTTTTTTCTACTGTTAACAAACAGCTAGTGTGGTTCTACGTGTAGCAGTGCACTGAACATCTGAAATTGAATTCTTTATGAGAATACACAGCAAAATCCCGTTTTAAATCAACACCAAGAATGTTTACATAATTCTGAATTCTGCTGAATTTTGTTTTTTTATTCAGTGAAGTTGTTATTTGCAAGTTTACTTGCATCTTCTCAAAGATTAACAAAGTTTTGATGGTGTGATGGTTGTAATTTTGATGATTTTACCACTGGCAAGTCATAAAAAATATGCTTACCTACCTGAATGGACAAATGCATGTGTGTTTCTCCATGGGGTGCAAAAGTTGTGTGGTGGTTCTTTGCCTCTAATTATTAATTTATCGATTTTGGATGAAGCCAGGAATCAAACCCGATCTGTTTTTTGAGTAAGCTGAGACATTCTTAAAGTCTTGTGGTGATACGTGACGTATTTGTCATCCTTTTGAAACTGGTTTTGACAGAGAGAACATCAGTGAAACCAAGAAAGACCCCTCTCGTTCACATATTGGCGGTCTTAATAAGTATTTTGTGAAATATCTTTAAATATTTATATCTCGTCTCTGCTTTTTGCAGATGACATCGTCCTTTTGGCTTCATCGAGCCAGGACCTTCAGCTCTCGCTGGAGCGATTCGCAGCCGAGTGTGAAGCGACTGGGAT
>JBCNYH010000022.1:2896412-2906689 GCA_039654325.1 Tandanus tandanus | reverse complement strand
AGAGCCCCCCGCGGCCGCGGGGCACAGGCCCCGGCGAGCCAAGACCGGCAGCCGCCGACCCCGCCAGGTCCTGGCCACCCAGGGCGGCTAAAGCGAAGGGCCCAGGGCCCCAAGGCAATCCCCCCTCCCCAAGGCAGAGGGCCCGTACCACCCCCAGGAGAACCAGGCTCCCCCAGACAACCACCCGGCGCAGGCCAGCACCCACCCCGATGCTCCAGCCGCACAGCCCGGAAACCAGGGCACTTCCGACCCCCCTCCCCCCTCCCCCACCCTCCTCCCCACGAACTCCCAAACTTTAATTGTGAGCAAAATATCACAAGGGGATCTCATATGTTAATTGGTGGACCCTATATATTATTGCCAGATCCTATAACGGAATACCAGCAGAAAAGCTGCGGGGCCACAACCAACCAAATCACACTTTTCAGGTAAGATGAATGAGTTCTACACTGGCTTCAGAGTGCTTAACACCAACAAACAGAAGGACTCTGTCCATTGAGGGCATAAAAGACACACCTCTCTCTGTGACAAAATTGTGGTGCATGCTGTTCTTTGGCATCCTCTCATTACTTTATGACTTATTTTTATGTTATTTTACCTCTTACTTTCTGACAAGGAAAGAAAAAAAAAACAGTATTGGCTGTAATCTGATAATAATGGTTCCAATCATAAGAAAACTCTGGCAGTGGAAGTCATGCTCAGCAACCCAAACTTATAGCAATGCAACATATATCTTAAAAGGCATACATACCTCACAGCAACAAGACACCATGTGAAGTCAATAAAATCCAGTGATATGAAGCAACAGGCGACATTATGACAATGAAAGTAAAATTATACTGTTTGCTGACAGATTATGCCAACACTTAGGTCCAAATACTCTTTTTGAACATCTACTTTATATTGCTTTATGGAATATAAAGACAGCAACCTAAGACTTGATGTTTAGGTTCTCATTTCTGAGCTCATTGATATTCCCCGTGAGTGTGTTTGTGTCATTTGGAAATGATTATTTAGAACTATGCACAAAGGTAGCTATAACGTTTCTGTTAGCTAAGATTGTTTCCAGTTGAATGATTCGTGTTACCAACTTCTGATAAATAATAAATGGATCAGTTGAAATGTTGAATTAAATGGACAGATCTGAACATACTTATAGCTGCATATTTCCATTGTGTTTGCACAAAGGAGACCAACAGGTAAATAGAACACCCATAAAAAGTTTTAATTACATCTAGTGTATCTTGTGTGCTGAGCATCTGGTCATAAAAAATTTTCCCCCAAAATGTATGTATTTATTTATCTGTATGTTTGTCCGTTTGCGTTATAATTTCCAACTAGAGTATATGTTAAGCAGAAGAACATGACTGAGCAGTTCTGAAACAGAGTACAATTGTAAAGATGTGTTGAACTCACTTTTGAGGGTGGTCTTTGTTGTGGTCCCATTGCTATGTGGGACTATGATTTTATTGTACTGATCTCCAGCAAGTGTACTGTACACAACTGTGTAGTACTCCACAACTGCCTTGCTGTTGTCCCACTCCAGCTCCAGAGATGTGGATGTTTTAGAGAGTACTCTCAAGTGTTTAGGTGGATCAATTTCTGTTAAAACAAGAGGAAGAGAAAGCCCCATCTAATAATGCAATTTAGTATACAATAGCCTTCATTTATCAAATAAATGTTGAGCTCAATGCAAATTTGGGTGCAAAAGTCCTTGTACAAAAACATTCATGTCTGACTCATGAAGCCTTTCATATTTTATTAAATAGAGAGTTATTGTGGTTGCTAAACCTTCATAATTTACATGCCCCTAAATAGCATATAAATAGTACTTTACGACATGGAGAGTCGTAATTCGTCATTGAAAGTTAATGACTGGAAAATCTTTGATTAGCATTGAACATATCACATTACAAATTCTTGTCCTACTCAATTTTCATGTAATTATGTCACCAATAGTGTAGCCTGGTAATAATCTAGTCACTGACAAGAGGGCTCTTAAAACAAAAGTCAGATTAATCAAACACTAAACACTTTTAACCCCATTAATTGTACAGACTTGTACATATCTATTTATTTAGGGATGTATGATTAAGATGAAATGCTCACTTTATACTTTACATTTTGTAATTAATCAATCAATCAAATGAAAAATTTGATTGTAAATAATTTGGGTTGCAAGTTAACTAAATAAATTATTATTAAGTCAACATCAAATATTTAATGTATTTGATATTTTTTTCTTGGTGTTCCAGCATTGAATTTTTTGTGGGTGTATTCTTTCAATAATAATTCTCTGACTTCCACTTCCACACTGACTTTGCGAACACACAAACTTTGTATGGAACTGACCATACACACAGATTTCTGTCATATGTTTGTTTCACAAATGAGGACAACTATATTTAGTAATGCTTGTGTGATGATTGTACACCATTTGCCAAGAGTTAAGCTAGGAATGATTTTTCACGACAGTGCAATAGTGTACTTTTTATATTTTGCTGGTAAAATGTAATCAAGATGATCTTTGCTGTCGCCCTGACCTTTACAGCCACCACCTATAGCAATGAGGCTATTCTTTTTTGCAGTGTGCACCTTCCAATCCATCCTTCCCACCTACCATTCACAACCTTATGCTGTTTCTAGTATAGCTTTCTTCTCTTTAGTTCTAGTCTCCCAACCCTTATTTGCAGCTGTAGTCTCAGCCTCTACATTTTATTCAACTGCTTTCCCATACATCCCAAAATAACCCCTAATATTAATTCATTTTAGCTTTCTATTTATTATTAGAACTCTCAAACATGCTGCTTTTTTTGCAAGCATGCAAATGTTCTAGCTACTGGAGGTTAAGCTTACTGCTATTTTATGAACTGATGTGTAATTTGCCCATTGTCACAGAACAAATGCAGCAGTTTTGGTAAGAAACCAATAATAAAAAAAAACATTGGTATTCCCTCATGATGTATGCCACAAATGAGACTTACCTGTGGTAAACTCAGCAGAAATGACTTTACTTTCATTGCCCTTACGAAAGCTGCTAACCAACACTTCATATCTGGAGCCCGGTCTGAGGACTTGTAGTGAGTACTGACTCAGAGTTGGCTCTAGATGAAACGTGGTCTTGGGTTCACCATAACCCAAGACTCCATAATGCAGGATAATTTCATCCACTTTGGCTCTGGGCAAGGTCCATTCTACGAATGCCACTGTGTCTGAGATATCCCGGACCACAAGCTGGGTTGGTCCATCAATTACTGAGAAACAGAAATCAGAGTGGCCAAGATGCAAACCTTAATGTACAAAAATTAGTCAGTCAAACTTAATCATGCAAACTCCACACAGAAAACGCCTTTGCCGAGCTCGGGACTTGAACCCAGTTCCTGCTGCTTCCTGATGTTACACATTAATGGCTGACTTTTTTGATTTAAAAATAAATGGAACTGTAAATCAGGCAGCAATTAAAACAGTAAAAACAGTTCACTTGCACTGCATCTAGTGGGGGGAATTAAAAACATTGTCAAAACCAACAAAATTATGAAATTATTTTAGTTAATTAAAATAATATTAATAATGAATAAAATTATTAAATTATTTTATTTTATTTTATTATTAATATTCTGAGGGGCAGTGGTGGCCCGATGGTAGGGTGCTGGTTACTGATCCCAAGGTCGGTTGTTCAAGCCCCACTATCAACGGGTTGTCACTGCTGTCCCCCCAGTGCAGCTAACTGGGTTATCAAATGCTGGCCATTAAATGGGGGGGGTAGCGTGGGAGTGATTAAGTGCCCATTGTAGACAGAGAGGGGTCAGGTAGAACCAGCAGGTAGCATGCTGATGAGTTTCACCTGTTTAATTACTGGCAGTCATTTATGTGTATTTCTGTGTGCTTGCAGGACACCAATAATGAGAGTGAGCGAGAGAATGCTGTAAGTTCTCTAGATATGTATAAGATTTAAGTTTGTATTTAATTTGCTGTGTCTCTGTCTCAGTGCAAAACTTTAAATAAAAATTGCAAAGTGAATTAAAAGTGAATAAATGGAGTAAAGTGTCCACCTGTCCCCATCTGTCTTTAGTATCCCGACCTGAGAAGTGTCACAAATTATTAGTGAGTGTTGGTCCTATAATTTATCAAAAGATAATTTGAAAACTGTGTTTTGTTTAATCGGGTAATTTTTTTTTTTAAAGATAAATGTGTTTAGAGATGAAAAAAATTAAGGGTTATGAATAAACACAAATAGAGGAAATCAGAGAGGCGAAAAAATAATGGACAGTGAATATTTTATATGATGCATTATTAGCATCAAATTTATAATTATTGCCTGTTTGTTGTTGTTTGACTAAAGTCAATGTTCTTTCCATAGTATATATACAACTTGGATTGCTTTAGAGAAGTTAAATTAAATCTAATTGTTCTTACAGTATGTGGCAGATTTCTTTTTAAATTTTAAATTGCTGACCGGCCCACTCATTCATCAAGTTGACATTTTCCATTTCCATAGCAGTGGTGATGTTTTCTTGAATTTTACAGGTCCAGCCCAATACCAAAGCTCTTGTTTTAGGCTGCATGAGAACATGATGGATTAGAAGCATTTTAAGTGCATAGGAATTGACCGGCAGAGGAAGAGCACCAGTTATTTTTAGGTACACACATTAATGTAATTAGTACATTTTAGAAAACAAAAAAAGAGAATTGTAAAATTATCAAGCTCATTAAACTGAGGGAAGCTCATTAAACTGAGAGAAACAAGTACTAAACAAACTTACATGTGGTAACGGTGGCAGTGACAGGCTGGCTTCTGCCTTGGTCTTTCAAAGCCACCAGATTCACAGTGTACTCCTCACCAGGCCTTAGACCAGTCTGATGGTAGGATGTGATGGTGCTGGGCAGTTGGGTTGTTATTCCTCCATCATTATCCTGTGGTGCGAACAAAACAAAACACACACATCAGTCTCATTTCATCTCATCTCATTTTCTGAAATGCTTTATCTTTCATAAGGGTCATCCTAGCCGATTGTAGGTGAAGGTGGGGTACACCCTGAACATTTCACAAGACCACTGCAGGGCAACCCAGATATACAACAATTCACAACCACATTCAAGCCTAGGGGCAATCGAGAATACCCACTTAGTCTAAACTGCATGTCTTTGGACTATGGGAGAAAACCAGAGCACCCAGAGGAAACCCACACAGGCACAGGAAGAACATGCAAACTCCGAACAGAAACGCCCGCATGGGCTCAAACCCAGGACCTTCTTGCTGTTAGCGGGAAGTGCTAGCCACTAAGTCACTGTACCACCTACACATCAATCATGTGTGTCAATGACACTGAGTAAAATGTGATATGCTAGACCACACCAAGCGTGCATTATATCTGCAATATTTCATGCTGAAATCAGGTTTGTGTTTGGTTTCAAAAGTAAATTCAGGGTTTTAACAGAGCAGTAAAACGCATTATAATTCATTAAATTTTTCAAAATTAAGGCCTTGAATGGCATTAAAAAGCATTACAGTTTCCCCCGCATGCATTAAAATTGTTTCGATATTTGTGAATAAAAAAAAAAAAATCCAATTTATTTTGGACATATTGTTCTGTATAAATTGAATAACTTTAATTTACACAGAATAATTGTATCAAATATATTACACCACCTGTCATTAATGAGAACAACACATTCATCCATACATTCATTTGCCGAGTTGCTTAATCCTACTAAGGTCACTGGGATGCTAGAGTCTAGCTCAGCCTACTTTGGGCAAAGCTGGGGTATACCCTGAACATCTTGCCAGTCCATCGCAGGACCAACACACACACAATCGTTTAAACTCACATTAGTATCTAAGGGCAATTTGTTTAAACCCAATTAGCCTTATGTGCATGTTTTTGGACTGAGGATACAGGACTAATCAGAGGAAACCCATGCAAGCACAGGGAAAACATGCAAACTCCACACATAAATGCCTTAAGCTTCTTTTTGTGAGGTGGATGTGCTAACCAATATAAGTTCCTATATATACACACAGTACACAGCAGAATTTGTGATTTTTTTTTGGCCAATTTTCAAAAATATGAATGTTAAATTTTGAATTTGAAAAAAAAAAATTTTTTCACTCATGCTTGGTGGTTGCATGAAGCCATTTATTATCAAATAATTGTGTTTGAGATTTTAAAATCATAATGTCAACAGAAACTAACCAAATCATGATCAAAAGTTTACTTTATTAGTTCCTAATACTGTGTATTGCCCCCTATAATATATATAAAGTCTTTTGTGTTAGCTGTGGATTCACTAGGCTCTTTGGATTTTTTCCTGGATTTTTCTACTACTTCTTGGTCAAATCCTAGTTCAAGAAATAAGGAGCCCCTTAAGCAGTTTGGGTCCAAGTAAATATATGCAGACCGGAGTAATTTGACTCCCAACTGCATTATCTACGTTTGTTAGTCTGACATTTAGAAAGTTTATATAGCATTAGTTCAGTCAGACTTATATGTATACATACTGATTTATTAGGACTAACACAGTAATTAGATTTTTCATGTAAATGTACTGAGTGGTTTGAGTAACAGCAAAAAGGATCAGACACCATCATGAGGTGAAGCTTGTTGGCAGAGCAATAAAGAGTGCAGATGTTTTAATATATATATATATTTACTATCAGAAACTGATGCTGAATGGTTGATCAACTGAAACTAGAAAGAAAACATCTTACCAAGGGAATGAAGCTTATTTCCCATCCATCAAACAAGTAGTCAAAGGGCTGCCACTGAACCTCCACAGATGTATCCATGATAGATTTGAAGAATAAACCATCAGGATTGGAGAGATCTGGAAGGCAAAGACTGATGCATTATTTGCAGGGTTAAGTTAAGGGTGTACCCTCATTTTGGACGGAGTTAGCTTAGATAGGCTCCAGCCTCCCTGCGATCCTAGAAGGAATAAGCAGTTCGGCAAATGAACAAATGAATCAATGAATGAATATATACACAGTAGGGTGGGATGGTGGCGCAGCCTCACAGCAACAATGTCAAACCCGGGCTTTTTCTGGGTACTCAGGTTTTCTCCCACAGTCCAAAGACATGCAGATTAGGCTAACTGGCTGTTCCATACTGCTTGTAGGTGCGGATGTAAGTGTGAATGGATTTGTTTATTTGAAAAAATATCAGGCTAACAGCAACTTTCTAAATTCTATTTATAATGTATTTTGGGAAATATAACAAAAATTAACTCACAGGTTAAGCCCACAGTGTGGACTGGCACGCTGATGACATCACCGATGATAGTGTAAACGCTGATATTGTACTCCAGACCTGGCTCCAGCTTACTGATGGTGGCGTTGGTCACATTCCCTTGAACTCTTAATTCCAGTTGTACTCCATTACCCCTTTTTGGAACGTAAGTGATCAAGTAGTCTGTTACAACTGATGACCCCTCCCACTGTATGTCAATTGTATGGTCCGTCATTCCACGCACTTGCACATTTCTAGATGGTACCACTGCAATAAAAGGATGGGAAAATGTGAGTAAAAGGTATATAACTGCATTTATACAATTAGACTAAAAAGGACTTGAAATAAAAAGCATGTTTTTTTTTTTTAAGTTAAAAATGCAAGCTTTGACAAACATATTCACAGACATCCTGTTTTCAAAGGATTGGAACTAAAGACCTGTGAGGGAATATGAAATTGTTTGTTAATGAGGCAAACAATTTTTATCTAAACAAAACATTGGACTGTGGAAAAATGGAAAAGATCATGTGGCCTGAGTCCAGATTCACCCTAACCCAGTGCAATGGATGTGTCAGGTTAAGAGCGAAATAGCATAAAGTGATCCACCCATCATGCATAGTGGCCAATATTCAAGCCTCTGGATGCATAATTATCTGAGTGTGCTTCAATTGGTCAGGCCTAGGCTCGGCTATGTTATGTGGCAATAAAATGAAGTCAGTTGACTACTTAAATATGTTGAATAACCAGGTTGTCAATGGAATGGGAATAAAATTTGCTGGCCAATGTATAACTAACAGTGCCAGTATGAACGTTTTTAACACAGACACACACTGACATAAATACCAGTATGATATAGCCATTATTCAATGAACTGGTAAGAACAAAATAAGCTATGAGGAAAAAAGAACCATAAGGAGCTCCTTCTTATTAATGCGAAGATTATACACTGCCTGGCCAAAAAAGTCATGCACTCTAAGATTTTGTTGGTCCGCCGTAATTACAGTACGTAATCACCATGGCATTGCTACTTCAATTGGTCAGATTAAACAAATGTGGTAAAAAAAATTAAGTGAACTGGTGACCTGAGTGTATTGAATGACCAGGTTTTCCCATTTATGAACTTTTTCTTCCTTGATCACACAAATCTAATATTGGGGCTCCCACAGTGAACAAAATGGTTCAGGGAGCAATAATTTTCGCACATGAACTGGTCCCACCGAGTCCTGACCTTAACCCCACTGTAAGTCTTTGGGATGTGCTGGAGAAGACTTTATGGTGCGGTTAGATTTTCCCGTCATCAATTCCCAATGAATGTTGTGATGCTGCTTAAATTCAAAACAATGCTATGATGATTACATGCTGTAATCAAAGATACAAGTGGTCCAACAAAATATTGGAGTGCCTTACTTTTTTTGGCCAGTCAGTGTAATTACCCCATCAGTTTATAACAAAGTAAACAAATTTTGCTGCATTAGTAGTCAGCACATGTAAAACAATGTACAGTATGTCAGATGAGGTGAGCTATTTGAACACTTTTGTTTTCTGCACTCTGCTATTGTGAAGCTTTTGATCATGATCAATCTTTAACAACAAAAACAGCAGTCCCCTAGAATACAGTAATGGTGCCTATAAAAAAATAGGAGGGGGTGATCCTTTAACCATCTCAATGATTTTTTGCTAGAAACTGCATTGCGTAAATAAGGCTGGAAAAAATATTTTTGTGTTTTCATTTGTGAATGCATTGGATGGTTCAACCCGATTTTAGTAATTTCATCATTCACCTTAATAGTTTTATTTGCCTGATGCAGAGCAATAATTTGACCCTTCTGAAACGCATTGACAACCACAATCATGGGACATGTCTAAGAAATTGTTTAAGAAATTATTGTTTAAGAAATTAGTTAAGCTTAAATAATATCTTACCAGCTAAAGCATATTAGTCACTGCAATCATTTTTCAATCAAAAACTTTGACTATTAGTAGAAGCCACAATTTCACAATATATTTGCAATTTCAGCCAAGCATGCTAATAAACAGAAACAATCTTAAGTGTCCAACATAACAGTATAATAATTATTCCCCCTCTGGAAAATCCAGCTTGTATGACCAGCTTCCAGTTGTACAAAATACAGCTCAATGTTGGTAGATGGAAATAGTTCTTAAATCACTGCTACAACTGCAGTGTTGTAGATAAACATTTGTTAACCAGTTTATTCAAGTAATCAAGAAGCTGGAAAGGAACTGGTTCTTCTTGGGCTGAGTTTTGGAAGCTGGGAGTTGGTCATCATGAACTGGATTTTCAGGTAGGTCAACAAATGCTTGTTTGTTTGTTTTTAATTGCCTTATTGTTGGGTAATTTTCCTCAAAATAATTTGTGCACAATACTGAATTTTGACTTACTAGCTGTAATTCAGAAACTGTTTCCATACCAGCGTTTAGTTGTGTTTTGGACAGCGATATCCACTGAACCTGAAGCAAATAATTGTTTTAATATATACTACAATGGAGCACAAGAAAAACAGACTAAAATATTTTTTTGCTTGTTTGTTTTGTTTTGTTTGGTGTTGTTACATTACCTATTGATTCAAGAGGTCTCCTGAGATTTCTGAACAGTCCCTGGAAAATATACATGTACATACACTAAATGCCTCTTGCATTTAAAAGTGTTTCCAGGTTAAACGCTTAGCTGGAGATTTATCCCCAGGGACTAGATCTGAACAGATGAGATGGCTGTAGGTGTCTAAAGGGATATTAGACCGTGAAGACATGCTATCTACTGTACAGTGCTGTGGCTCTCTGCATTGACTGCAACATACATCATTGGTGTGGTTGAGGACTTTCTAGTGTTTAGTCTTCTCTTATGAAAAGTCAGTATCAAAATGAATGGACTAGCAGAGGAGTTAAACAATCTATAAGCTAAGCAGCATGTACTGACTCTGTAATTCAACCCTGCCATTTAAGGGTGTTCTGTGAAATTTTTGTGCCATATGGATTACCATATATAAGGATAGATGACATGGCAGGAACAGTGTCTCCAGATGCATGTATATA
>JBCNYH010000022.1:2863072-2873431 GCA_039654325.1 Tandanus tandanus | reverse complement strand
GTCGGCTGAGATGGGCGCCAGCCTCCCCGTGACCCTAATTAGGATTAAGCGGTTCAGAAAATGAATAAATGAATGAATATTTGCTGCAAAGTAAAATCAGTTGCATTGCATAACCACAATGGTAAGTTAATATTCATTCATTCATTTTCTAAGCCGCTTAATCCTAATTAGAGTCGCGGGGAAGCTGGCGCCCATCTCAGCCGACTCTAGGGTCGGGATACACCCTGGACAGCTCACCAGGCCATCACAGGGCAACACACACACACACACACAACCATTCACACCTAAAGGTGATTTGGAACAGCCAATTAGCCTACTGTGCATGTTTTTGGACTGTGGGAGGAAACCGGATTACCCAGAGGAAAATTACGCAAGCACAGGGAGAACATGCAAACTCCACACAGAAACACCCGAGCTGGGAATCGAACCCAGGCCTTCTTGCTGTGAGGTGGATGTGCTAACCACTACGCCACCGTTCCGCCGTAAATTAATATATTTTATATTAATAGGCACTGCTAATAATAAACAGCTTTAGGAATATCAATAAAATATGAATTTTATTGTTTTAGGCAGACAATACAGCAGACATTACTAATTTCGGAATTGGATCAGAGCAACAGAATTAGCCAATTGTTATATACCTTAGACAGGATTAACCTAATCAATAAATATTCATTTCGACAATGGCAAAAAAATGGGATTCAATAGATTCAAAATTAGGTTAATCCGTGTTACTGCATTTGAATGTATCTGAATGAAGACGGTTCAGAGTCAGAAACTCTTCTTGAAATTAATAAATTTTTGAAACTAAACAATTTGGTAGAGAATAAGCATGTACTCTGCTGTACACCGGAATAGTATACTTGAACTGTTTTTGCATGAACCGTGATTCGAACTTGGGTCATTCAGGTCGTTCGGTTTTTGGTAGACTATTACACTGTATAGAGTGGAAACCTCTACAAATGCACACAAAGCTTGGCACAATAGATAATGTGTGTGATTATGTATGGATCAGCAGACTGTAGGTTCAACTACTGGCTTATTTGAGATAGCAACATGATGTTTTATTCTGGTTCCTTAATAATAATTGGCTCTTATCACATGCTATAAATTACTGACAGGGTTTGCGTTAGGAAGTACCCGGATATTGTTCTTGGCAAAAGTATTTACTACATGATAGTGAATTGATGAGTGAACAATCTTCTTCCTATTGTGAATTAAAAGGGTAATTTATGAGCAGCTCCCTGTGTGGGGGATGTCTGTTTGTGGCAGGGAAAGAGATAGAGAGAGAGAGAGAGAGAGAGAGAGAGAGAGAGAGAGAGAGAGAGAACTGAGATGAGATGTGAAATTTTGTGGCTCCATGCATGAACTTGATAACCCACATTCTCCCACGTACATATATCTGTATTTTTTCTTAGCTGTACAAATTGCCTCAGTGTTCTAAACTGAATGAACAAAATGAACTTTTGTGTCACGAAAAATAATTTTTTGATTACCAGTGACACCATATATGTAAAATACAGAAAATAATTACCAAATTTATGGCAAATTTAATAATCATTAATAATTAATGTAAATGTGAAGGATATTTTAGACCAGTGATCCAGACAAAACTGAGGATTGCTAGGCTTGGCAGAGGATTTTTGTTCTCTTAGTGCTCTTGTTTTGCTAAGTGACATGTAAATTGCACTGAATCAGCTCTCTGTTATTTTCTGAATGTGCAGTCACTTTGTGGTCAGTAAACTTAGTTTTCATTCATAGTCCTCCAGGCCTTGCAGCTGTATACTAAAATCTACCAAAGAAATGAACATTTTGCCATTTCCCTTATTTAACACATAAATTCTGCCATATACATCACTTTTCTAAGCATGTGGGTCATGTTTAGTAGCAAAGCTAAAACAACTGAAAAATATGACTATGCACCTGCACTCTTCTAAAATATAGATTTTCAGTTGAATTTACAAGGACATTGTATCAAAAGGAATAATTTCTTGCTTACTGGCTCTGTGCATACAGAGATATTCTGGTGATTTTTTTAATTTCAAATTTCTATGCAGTAATTTGAAAGGTAAGAACTGTAAATCTTGCCATATTAAGGATAATTGTTTTCTGCAATACATAAAGTAAACAGTTGTATCACACCTTAATTAGACATTAATTAATACACACTAAGACTAAACCAGCGTCCACACAGGAGGCGACAAGCGACTCACTTTTTGAATTGCTTCGGTCCTGAGCTACACGTGAATCGCCTCATGCCTCGTGTTATCATTCAAATCGCGTCGCATGAAAGTTTGGCTCAGTTGAACGCCGTGCCCACCTATATTGGGTCACTTGAAAAAATTTCACCTCAAATTGCTCATCTCACTTGCTTTCGTGGTGGCTTGTCATTCAACACTTCCTGTTTGGACACCCCCCAAAGTGACACAGTTTCCTCCTGTCTTCCTTCGTGTCTAGCGGGGTATCTGCTGAACTCAATATAGAGCCCAGCTAAGCACCACAACAATCAGTCCTGGGTTTCCATTCCATAGTTTGGTTTAGTCATGCCTTTTGTTCTGGTTCACTTTCAGTTATTTTCTTTAGTTGTCAAATATGAAAAAAGTAGATTCTGTGCTACACCCTTGCCTCCAACCATAACTCCAGCCATACAGTGCCGTGACAAAACATTTGTGGACACCTGACCATCCCACCTATACGTGCTCGTTAGACGTATCATTCCAATATAGGTGCCCGTTTGCTGTTATAATAAACTCCACCCTTATGGGAAGAGTTTCCACTAGATGATTGTAGTGAGGGAGTGGGATTTCTGCCCATTCAACTGCAGAAGCATTAGTGATGCCAGGCATTGATGTCAAATGAAGATGCTTGGTGCACAGTTGGTGTTCTAATTCACCCTGAAGGTGTTCATTTGAGTAGAGGAAAGGATGCTGTGCAGGGTACTCAATGTTTCACTCCAACTTATGTAAATCATATCTATATGGACCTTGCTTTGTGCACAAGGGCATTTTCATGATGTTTGAGAGGCTTCAGTGAAAAGAAATCTTACAAAGATACAGCATTCAAATACATTATAGACCCATATGGGTGTGATGCTTAGGTGTCCACAGACTTTTGAGCATACAGTCTATATAAAGTAAACACTGTGCATTTTAAGTCAATAGTTTCACACAAAAGCATAGGCGTGTTTGATAATTCAATCAAATTCCAAACAAAACTAACAGGATGGCACACATTAAAAAAACAACAACATTTATTTATTTATGTATCTATTATCATTATTATTATTATTATTATTATTATTATTATTATTATTATTATTATTATTGGTATTAATAATAATAATAATAATAATAATAATAATAATAATAATAATAATAATAATAATTGATTTATTAATTGATTGATTTGTATTTTTTTTGTAGTATCTCTCTCTAATAGATTCAAACCCCCTGGATATATGTATTAATTCAGATGTATAGTCAATCATATCTTCAACATGAAAAGAAACCATTAAAGATGAATATTTGTGTTTAGGTGTTATGTTGGCTATGTTTCCATGTTACACCAGTAATTCATTCATTCATTCATTCATTCATTTTCTGAACCGCTAAATCCTAATTAGGGTCGCAGGGAGGCTGGCGCCCATCTCAGCCGACTCTGGGTGAGGGCAGAGTACACCCTGGACGGCTCACCAGGCCATCGCAGGGCTACAAGAGTAATTAAAAATCATATTATGGAATGATTAACTTGGATATTGTGCATGATAATTTCAAACTTATGTCTCTGTGTTGTAAAAACCATTTAGATGTGATATAGGTAGTGATGGCTTAACTGTGAAAAATAACCATTAAAGAATGACATGTGTGTTAACATGTTATGTTGGTGGTTAAAAATAATAATGATAATGATGATAATAAATAAATATATGGGAAAGAGCAGTATTTTTGTCATCTTGGGGACTCCATAATATTTGCTTATCACCTCATGTTCAAACTAAAACTTCTGTTATAATAAGATAAACACATCACCATCATCAACATCATCAACAACAACATCAATACCAAAAATAATAGTACTAGTTGTAGTAGTAGTAGCAGCATTAATAATAATAATAATAATAATAATAATAATAATAATAATAATAATATTAATAATAATAATAATAATAATAATAATTAATATATTCCACCAATCTAGGAAATTCAGAACTGCATTTAATATAGCGCTATATGTGTATCTTAAATAAAATTCAAAGAATGCTTAAGAGTAGTTTTAGTTCAGCATTCCTAATCTGAGATTCAGTAAGTGGAACTGTGTGTTCAGTGTTTAGTGATAATGCTCAGACTGAAGATTTTCATAGATTTTTACTGAGCCTTTGAATCCTATAGCCTTTATAATAATCACATACTTCTTTAACAACCCCAAAGCCACACATGCCATGCGATATGATTAGGGAAAAAATCATTAGTAATGCTGAGCTTACCCAATTAGATAAAGCCAAGTAATGTGAGACTCTCCAGTGTGGTCCCAAAATGCCTGTTTCTGGTGATGGTAAAGTATCAGTCGATGTAATATAAACAGATGGGCTGCGATGCCATTAAGTCTTTTGTTCACAAGGTTCAGGCGCAAGCTCCTCTAAACCTGCCTGTTACGGCTGCAGTGTGCAAGCTGAGCAATGTGTATGCACCTTGGTTGTCTCTCTCCTCTTCTCTGTTATTCTCCTCCCTTTTACATACTATCTTAGTCTTCCTCTCCAGTGAGGGGCTCTCTCATTCTCTCTCATTGCCATCATTCGTCTCTTCTCTCCTCTCACCCACTTCATTCTCTGCCCCCACCCCAATCTCTCACTCTGTTTGCCTTGTTCTAGCAGTCTGAGTATACATGCAGCCCCTAGTGGGTGTTTTAGTAGCTGTTACAGACTTCGTCATATAAGTATGAGAAAGATTAAGAAAGAGAGAAACATAAGCTAGACGGCTAGATCTTTTTCCAATTCCTCTCCCTCTTGTTTTGCTTTTCTTTCCTGTGAACTGTCTGTCACTCTATTGTAATCAAAACCAATTAGTGGCAGAGGACTGACCCTTGGCGAAAAGAAAGAAATTCATAAATGTATTTAATACATCAACGGGTAGTTTAACAGGCACTTTTTTTTCATTTTTTTTTTTTTTTTTACAATGGCTGCATTATCATGCTCCTATACCTCACATTAAGGCTACCATGCAACTACATGAACCAAAAAAAATTCACTCTCAAAATTGAAATTGAAATTACTCAAAAATGGTACCTTTATTGTTCAGCATAGGCGTGAAACTATCACTGAATGACCAAACGACATTTCACAAAAACAGTGGTAATGCATGGTGTTAAAAATCTAATGACCATTATGGACATTACTGAAATATTTTAACCTACAATGTAAACTACTGCTCTGTGATTATGTCATACAGCTAATAAATATCAATTTTGTCACTTTTATTACCTTTAATAAAACCAGTGATATTTTACATTTTGTTCAGTGGCTTGCAAAAGTATTCACCCCCTTGGCATTTTGCCTATTTTGTTGCCTTGTAACCCAGAATTAAAATTGATGTTTAAGTTAATTAATGTTTAATTAATGTTTAAGTTGATATACACAACATGCCAACAGTCTTGAAAACCACCATATCTGATTTGAGTCTAAGTGCTAATGAAAAAATGAATCTATTAATCAGGTGGCTGGGGCCAGAATCATTACAACATGCATGTAGAATAAAAGCTGTAAATGTTCATCATCCCTCTGCTGGCCTAGCCATGATTTGGTCAAGGCTTGAAGAGTGCTACGAATCACCAGAAGCAATTGAAAGAGCCTTGTTCTCAAAAATGGAAAATAAATGAAACTAAACTAACAGGAAGGGACCACTGCAAACTCTGTGAGCATACGACTATAACGTACACCACAAGCCCGAAGAGAGAAAGGTCTACAAACAGAGCTTATACAAGGACACCTGTTCTGTGGAAAAAAACAAACAAAAACAAATAAAAAACCAGATGTGTTAAGTGAGGCAACTGTCATGGAGGAAAAAGCAGGTGTAGATCCAAGTAAAAGCTGTCCTATACACAACAAGCCAGCCTTCACTAGAAAAGTGTAGAAGTTTCAGGTATACGCTGCTAGAAGGCATGTAAAGGTTTCTCGCAAACAATGCTATCTGCTTCCGTGGTTGTGGCTTCACCACAAACCAGGCTAAAGATTGTGATGTACCTGTTAAGTGCAACAAGTGTGAGAGTGACAAACATTTGGCTGCACTGCATCCTGGTCCAGCTCTTCAGTCACTCAAGCCTTTCCCTCCTCCAAAAGTGCGTGGTAGGGAGGAAGAGATCACAGCTGATCCTAATGTGTCATCTACATTTGCTCCAAATTTTAAGTTCAAGTTTACCCCACTGGCCAGGATGAGGAAATCAAATCCATGTATGCAATCCTAGACGATCAAAGCAATTTTCCCACTGTGGTTATTAAGGGAAAAATACCTCTTAAGGTGTTGTCCTGAGACAACTTATGTTGCGATAGTCCCCTTCATCATGCCATTAATGAAGACTGCATGTTTCTGCATGTTTCTCATGCTTACTATGTGATAATTCTGTCACTCAAACCACGACTACTAAACTATGGGTTTATCCTGATGCCTCAGTTAGAGCTGTAGCTTCAGTAGCTTACCTTAAACTCACACATGGAAGTTGGCTTTGTTCTTGGTAAAGCCAAGCTGGCTACTGTGCCAGAGCTCAGTGTACCAAGGCTTGAGCACTGCGCACTGTTCCTGCTGTGGAGTTGTCTAACCTCATCATGGAATAACTTACATTCTACAGTCACAACGAAGTGGTGCTGTCATATAAATACCATCAGAATCAGAGATTCTACGTGTATGTAAATAATTGCATACAGAGAATCAGACAGTCCACTCAACCAGAGCAATGTGGATATGTTTGTACAGAGCACAATCCAGCTGACCATGGCTCTCGTCTGTGTCAGCAGGCTGTCTTCAAAGCACTATTTGGTTGTCAGGTCCAGCGTTGCTTCTCCAGTCTGAAAGAACAGAACCTGCAGAAGAAGCTTTATTCGACCTAGACAATCCAGAGTTGAATAGGGAGATCCATCCTAAAGAGACATCACTCACCACCACAGTATTAGAGAAACAACCAAAATCTGCTTGATTTGAGTACTTCTCTTAGTGGAACTCCTACACCAAAGCAATAGCACAACTCCTCCACATCAGTCAGATCTTTGTCAGGTCCACAGATGATAGAACCTGTGTTGGTTCACACATTTGTAAGAAGAATTACATTTGTAATTACCAAAATTACAAGAGCAGGGCATATAATAATCGGTATACACAGCAGGACGTATACTCTGAAGAGATCAAGTGCACCCAGGTGAGGCAAAACCTACCTTCAAACAGTCCACTTTGCAAACTTAAACCCTTCATTGATAATGATAGTTTACTGCGAGTACGAGTGTGTCTTGGTCAAGCAAAACTGGATTTGGATGAAGCCAGTCTTCATGTCATTCTGTCATTGTCATCTGTCATTCTTATGATTACATGTCCGTCACCATCACAAGGTGGTGAGACATCAAGGGAGACACTTGACCGAGGAAGTAATCTGGGCAAAAGACCTATAGATGGGAGCTAAAAGATGCATAAGTAGCATCATCCACAAAACCACACATGCAAAAAGTTGAAAACTGGAGCAGCAACAAATGACAGACTTAGCTGCAGAGCATCTCCGAACAGATACTCCCTTCCCCATGTTGGGCTTGATGTTTTTGGTCCCTGGGAGATCACTACACGCCACACCAGAGGTGGCCAAGCAAAGGACAAGAGATAGGCCATTTTATTTACCTGTATGTCCACCAGGATAATCCACATGGGGTCATTGAGACCCTGAGCTCCTCTAATTTTATCAACTCACTTCATAGATTCTTCGCTTTCAGAGGACCTGCAATGCAGCTCAGGTCAGTCTGCGACACCAACCTTTTGAAGCAACCAAAGAGCTGAAGCTGGATTATTCAAGTTCAGATGAACCAAGTGTGGAGGATATTTAACCCTCTTCATTCGTATCACATTGGGACTTGGGAGGAAAAGATTGTAGCCTGGACTCTATGCTTCTGCAAAGTGGTCATTCTAAATTCTAAATTGAATTAAATTCTGGTCACCCTGAAGGCAGAGATCTACATTATTATTGCCAAACCTCTTTTGCCTGATTTGTCTAAGCCAGAAGCACTTTTTAATTCTAACTCCTGCTACCCTTCTCACAGAGAAGATTGGTGCAGTCTTGCCTCCTCTTGGAGACTTCTCCAAGGCAGACCTATTCACACACCAGTGAAGCAGAGAAGACCAAACCTGAAGAAAGGAGACATCATTCCCATGGAGAGCAATCAAGCCAAAAAAAATTGTTGGCCTTTCAGGATCATTGTGAAGACTCTTCTAAGTAGGGATGGAGTTGTGAGGAAAGTGGAAGTCAGGGTGATGCAGCACCAAACCTTTAAAACCTTTGTGTTTGGCCTATCTATGGTGATCCTGCTTTTATCCCCAGAAGATCAGAAGGTCTTAACAGATGAGAGTGTGTTGTTACTGTTTATGTACTGTACTTTCTACAACAGAAGAAGTAGACACAGGAAGTTCCCTCTCTTTTACAGTGTGAGAGCAGCAACAAGAATATGAAGTATAGTATGATTAATGTTGTCAAAAGCTGTACTAAGGTCAGGTAACATGAGAAAGGAGACACAGCCCTGATCAAAGGCCAGCAGCAGCTAATTTACTATCTTAATGAGTGCTGCCTCTGTGCTGTGATGAGGCCTAAATTTTGACTGATATTTTTATGTACATTCTTCCCACATAGATATGAACATAACTGCTGTGCTACAGATTTTTCTTAGATTTTGGAGATAAGGGGGAAGTTTGATATTGATGTATAGTTGAACAGCTGACTGGGGTCAGACTCAGGTTTTTTAAATTAAAGGTTTTATACCTGCTAGTTTAAAGGATTTGGTACATAGCCAGTGCTAAGGTAAGAATTAATTACATTTGATACATCTGAACACGGTTGATTCTGTAGTATTTGTTTAAAGAAGCATGTAGGTACAGGGAAATTTAAAAAAATTAGATTGGTCTCTTAAAGGGGGCCAAAATATTCTAGTTGCTGATCCGATTAAGATATATTGTTATTTACCAATTTAGTTATTGTAATGTCTGACTTTAAGTTCAGAGAATGGATTTATTGTATATTTTATTTTACATTTTCAGTTATAACAATAAAAAAGTTTATAACGTTTTCACTGCTATAAGTTAATGGTGTGCACATTTTATCAATAGTCTTATTACTAGTAAACTTTGCTTCAATATTAAATAAGAATCTTGATTTATTGTTGTTGTCTTCTATTATATTTGAAAAATATTTTGCTTTATCAGCACCAAGACCTTTTCTATAGTTAAGGAGACTCTACTTACATGCTAACTGCAATACCAATAGTTTGATGCCAGTTTAATTTTAATTTCCAGGTGTTCTCTTTTAGTGTGTGCATATTAATCATTATACCAGGGTGCAAATCTTTTTCTCTCTGATTATTTTTCTTTTAAGAGGGGTTACATTATCTAGAGTAAAGCACAAAATTGAGCATTTGGTTGCCTGATCAGTCTCTGTGAGGTCTGATGGTGATCCAGTTATAGTTGATCATTCTGGGAAATTATTGATCTCCCAAAATTAGTTTATCAGAGTCAGAATTGATAAACAGACAATGTTATCTGCAATCTGAGCTAATCAGAGTGAGGATTATTAGAGGTATTATTTCAGATAAGGCTTCCTGGCTAGACCCCGTACAGCATGAGGAAATTTGTAAGTGGTCCTGCAGCTTGTTATCAAAAGCTAGCTTTTTAGCACATATACAAGTAATATTTTGAGGTGTTGTTAAAAATGTTCAGAAACGAGGCAATTTCTAAGACCTCTTGATAACTGTGCAATAAACTGTAAATATATATATCCAGCATTCAAAATTTAACATGTTGCTGCACTTTCTTTATGATAACAAAATGTGGAATATAATGTGAGAAGAGAAAAAAGAGGACACCAATAGCAGAATTAAAGAGGGCAACATCTCATCTCTTTGAAACCATGCAGACAGTAATTAATGTGCCTTCGGGACTCTCTGGTAATGGTGTGGGGGTGACTTCTGTGCAGTCTAGTATTTTGCCCTTGAGGTATATTGACACTGTGCACTCACTCACTCACTCACTCACACACACACACACACACACACACACACACACACACACACACACACACACACCCCCCCTACTACAAATACAGCACTCCTTCCCTCCCTAACTCCACATT
>JBCNYH010000022.1:2824933-2834933 GCA_039654325.1 Tandanus tandanus | reverse complement strand
AAGTGCTAACCTTTTTTGCTGAAACTTCACCATTAAAACCACAAGCAGACAATGCTACACTTATTATTACAATCCAGTACCCGGAATAATGCTACCAATGTGTTCCATACCTGCTGTTTTTCTTGCAAAGAACCTGCCAAAAAAAAACTCTCTAAAAATAGAGGCAGTAAAACAATGAGCTGATTATTACTTTTTACTGTCCCAAGCTAATCATTTTGTGAAATAAGCAGCATCTTTAAATTTTATATTTTATATATGTGTGTATATATATAGGTAGTACAGACTTTAGTTACAGGCTCATATTTCCCACATAACAACATGTCAGATTTTATTTAATTTACTTTTTATGATAAAGCAAATTTTCCCTTATTATTACAATTTTTTTTTTTTCCAACAAATGTTTTTGTTAGCAACCATAATGGTATGATATATGGTTACTATGGTTTGACTATAATTGATTAATATAAGAATAACATTTTAAAATATGTACACCGTGTTGACTACAGTTCAGTTAGCTTCTTTGTTCTATCTCAGAGCTGTCACCGTTTGAACCTCTGAAACAGTATTCTGTATCATTATAACTGGTGCTGCAGTTACACTGCAGGCAAAGCCATGGTGTCTTACAGTCTTGCACACAGAAGCAGCATGCACAGACAGCAAGAATGACACTAAAAGTTAGCATAGAAATAGGTGTGCACAGCTGGACACCACCAACAAAATAATAGATACGTACATCCTTTCTGTGGGGGTTGTTATATTCATTTTCAGATCCAAAACCCTATTTTAAAAATTCCAGTATCTCAGTGCTCCATAACTGGGTATTGTTTGGGTATTGGGTACTCTTCCTTTCAGAGTTTCACTTCATGTTGCTGTCACACCGGTATATCACTGCCTTCAATAATTCTAGAAGGGCTTGACTATATCCTTAGTGTTTCTGGGTTTTGTGTGTTTGCCTGGAAGATACAACACCCCTCTAGTTGAGAATATTACATAACCAGCTAACCTGTGACTCCTGTGGCATGCGATTGTTTGCTCTCTTGGTTTCCTTTGATGGCCTGTACTGTTATCTGGTACTCAGTGCCAGGGTGAAGACCTGCAAACAATTCGGTTAACTTGGACATTCATATAAAAACACACCATTGCCACTTACCCAGTGCCCTCACACTAATTGTTTACTAAATGCCCTGTGAAAGATGACATATGACTAGTACATAGCTAGCCTCAATTTTTCCAACTCAGAAAGGTCTAATATATCAGGACAAGGATAAGTGTGGGTAATTTTATAGGAACTAAGGTCTGTCTCCTTCTGAATTAACCTTACCTATAATGGTGTGCACAGTCCTAGCTTCCTGGCTTCCGGCTACATTTTCCAGCTCCTCTTGGCCATCTGGACTGGCATGACGTAATTTAAAATAATCTACATCGGCTTCTGGGTTCTTCCAGTCCACCTGGATAGAGTCCTCTGTCTGTCCAAGCACACGAACACCTTCTACAGTAGACAAATCTGCACCAACACACAGTGTAAGGACAACTACTCACAAAAATTATTCAAAACATTGCAAATAGTCTGACTTTCTGACCAAAGTACAGCTCATTATTCAGTGATTTATTTTGTTTGCAGTGTTTAGTTTGTTTTGTTGTTGACGCTGATTGATTTAAAAAGTATTTAGTGGTTCACTAAATAAAAAGTATTTAGAAGGTGAAGTGAATGTCACTGAATAGTTCCTGAAATGGAATGTTGATATCCACTGAGCCTGAAACAAATAATTTTGTAGTATATACTGCACAGGAATATAAAAAAAAAATTTCCACCTTCATTTATCTGTTCTTTCATTCATTTGCGGAACCACTTAATCCTATTGGGTTCGTGAGGAGCCTGGAGCATGTCTCACATAGCTCTGGGCCAAGGCGTGGTACACTCTGAACAGCTCGCCAATCCATTGTAGGGCAACACACACAACCATTCACACTCACCCCTAGGGACAATTTGGAACAGTCAATTAGTTTACACCACACAGAAACACCCTTGCCAAGCCTGGGACATGTACTCAGGACCTTCTTGCTGTGAAGTTGATGTGCTAACCACTACAGCACCATGCCACTCATATCTGATATCTGCTTGCTAAAAATTACAATAACCTTTTAGTCTAACTGTCATATAAACTAAAAGCATATTATATAGACCAGCATTCTTAGCAGGTGATGGTCTTTTCTTCAACTGCTGCTCCTATTTTTCATCAAACCTTTTGTGATTGTGCCCAAAGAGTTTAAGTTTTCACTTCATCAGTTCATATTATTTTTTTCCTAAAATCCTCTAACTTATCTAGATAAGGTATTAACAGGCATGAAAAAGTACAAGCACATTTCGCCCATTTTAGGCTCACTCCACTGGCTGACCATTCATTTCAATATTCATTTTAAATTCTTTTATTCACTTTTAAATCTTTAAATGGCCTTGCTCCATCCTTTCTCTCGGAGCTACTTCAGCCATATAGACCCACCCGCACACAAGTCGGCTGATCAGCTGCTCCTGAGTGTGCCGAAAACTAAGCGTAAGCACAGAGGTGACCGTGCTTTCGCTGTCACAGCTCCGAGATTGTGGAACGACTTGCCCCTTTATATGAGACAGGCCCCCTCGTTATCCATTTTTAAATGTTTTCTTAAAATACATTTCTTCTCCCTGGCCTTTGGGGCCTCCTGAGGGTTTAATCTAATTTGATTTTATGGTTTCCTATTTCTGTATTTATTTATCTATTGTTTTTATTTGTATTTAATTATTTAACAAACTGGGTCAACTAAACTTCACTGTAGGGAAGTGGTGGCCTGGTGGTAGGGTGCTGGATTACTGATCCGAAGGTCAGGGGTTCAAGCCCCACTATCACTGGGTTGTCACTGTAACTTTGTTATCAAAGGCCAGCCATGTCTTTCACTGTCTGTGGTGAGAGGCATGTAAAAGAACCATTGCTGACTTTCGAAAAGAGTAGGCTGCATTGCCGTCAGCGTGTTTCTGCCCTGTACTCTGCCCTTGCCCTCGGCTGAGATGGGCGCCAGCCTCCCCGTGACCCTAATTAGGAATAAGTGGTTCAGAAAATGAATGAATGAAAACCTCACTGTAGTGAGTGTATACCACTGAATGTAAAAAATAGCAGAATCTCAAATGCTTTGTACCTGTTGTGGCTGTGATCTGGTCAGATTCACTGCCGATACCTTTTATGACAGCCCGCACTTGCACAATATAGGTAACTCCAGGCTTGAGACCTGTGATCAAGTAGGAATTTTCAGTGTTGGGAACACGAACTTCCTGGATGGCTCCCTCATTTCCATGAGAATAGTAGGTAAGCAGGTAGTACTCAGCTTTGTTTACAGGTTCCCACTCCACCAACAGGGACACATCATTCACCCAGATTACACTCAGACCTTTTGGACCCAGTACTGTAGAGACACATAGTTTTTTCATGGTTAAAAATTATTATTAAATGATTAAAATATATGTTTTACTAGTATGTTAAACCCAATTATGTTATTCCCAGGAATAACAATAATCAAAAGGTCTACAAAACTGTTATAATTAATTACTTTATGACTCATGTATGACGATAACTGAGGTTTTGAATTAATATGTGTGAATTCAAGTAAATCATCCCAATTCATACTAACCATTATTTGAAATTTCTGAAGGGCGCATACGTAATGGCAGGCCAAAACTTTTTTCTCTTTACTTTCCATTTCTTCTGCCCTCCCGCACACTTCCACATCTTGTTTAGCTTTTCACTCTTGTTTCAATCTATCTTACTTTAGTTATTATACTTCTCTAAGTTATTGACCAAACCAGTATATGTCTATCAGTACAGGGGAATACAAGTCATATAGTATATGATAAAAAATAGTCTGGAGTCACCCAAAAAATTTTACACTTTCCATGAAACCACAAACGTACATCCATCCAATGAGCTGCAAAATGAATGCAAAATATAGTCAATACGTCGACAGAGTTATAAATAATCGTTTTTACTTGAAATAATAATTTTGTCCTTCAAAGTTTGCCTTTTTCTAAAATCCTCCATTTGCAGCTATTACAGACTTGCAGACCTTTGTCATTCTAGCTGTCAATTTGTTGAGGTAAGATGAAGAAATTTCAACCTCCCACAAGTTGGACTGGCTTGATGGGCAATTCTTGTATACCATTCCATTATTTATAGTATCCCGGCTGACAGCAAAGTCATTTTCCTGTTATCGAAGGAAAGCGGCTCCACTAAAGTGCCATCCACAAGGTATGGTATGGTGTTGCAAAATGGAGCCATATCCTTCTTTGTTCAATATCCCTTTTACCCTGTATATCTCTATCATTTTACTACCACCAAAAGCACCCCAGACCATCACAGTGCCCCCACTATGTTTGAAAGCTCATTTATTTTTCACTTATTCTGAGCCTTATATATGTTCTTTTTGACCCAAACACCTCAAAAATTCTCAATCACGTCAAACAAAACTATCTATAGCACTTTTTTCCAATCTTCCTCTGTCCAGTGTCTGTCTTCTGTTGCCCATCTTGATCTTTTACTTTTATTGACCAGTCACAGATATGGCTTTTTCTTTGAAACTCCAGGAGTTGCTTCTTTACTCTTGAAGTTGAGACTGGTGTTTTGCAGGTACTATTTGATGAAACTGCCACTTTAGGACCTTTCAGGCATCTGCTTCTCAAACTAAAGACTCTGATGCTCCATTGTGGACTGGGGCCTCAGGCTTCTCTGTCTATACTTGTTAGAGTCAGTTTGCACTGTTTTATGAAGGGAGTAGTACACACTGCTGTATGGCATCTTCAGTATCTTGGAAGTTTCTCATTAGGAATATGCTTCATTTCTCAGAACAAAGAAAGATTGATGAATTTTAGAAGAAAGTAACAAGTAAACAAATGTAGATTCTCCAGATACACAACAAGCCCAAAGAAGGCCAGTTTTATTGCTTCTTTAATTAAAACAAGAGATTTAATCTGTACTGACTTGCACAAGGGTTTTTTAAATTATTGATTAGCCATTTTACATGACAAACTTTAATTCGCTAACACAATGCCCCATTGGATCACAAGTATCGTAGTTGCTGAAAATAGGCTATTCTGTACACCTATACATCCATTAAAATCCAGCCATTTCCACCTATAATAGTCAAGTACAACACTATCAGTGTCTAGACTGTCTTTCTGATCAGTTTAATTTATTTTTTATTGAAAAAAGGGCTGTTCTTTCAAAAACAAGGACATTTCTAAGTGACCCCAAATTTTGAATGGTAGTATGTACACATCCTATACATCCATATACATACAATCCATATAGACTAACACACACTTTGCAGCAAGGAAAAAAAGCTTGGGAAATACATGCAGAGTGAAAGCCAAAATGATGCTCAGAAGACTGAGCGAAGACCACAATGACTAGGAAAGAATTTACAGCAGGTTTGGACATTGCTCCATGTGATGAAAGGTCAGGAAGTCAATGTTTTTCTTTGGTTTACCAGGAGACTTTTCATTTAGTGGTAGTATTACTCCTGCCTCATTCCAGCGTCTGCCAGTAACAATTTCACCTTTAAATAATAATCCACAAAAGGCCCCTGGGATAAATAAATTTTCATCAAAAGACTTTGGCGAAAGCATAGAGCAAGAAAATGTGCAGTTCGTTCTGACAAATGAATAACAAACACAGCAAAATTGTATTTGGGTTTCATAAAATGTAACAAATGTACAGAACATATATTTAAACTATATAAGAGCTATAAAATGTATTTCTGATCACGGCAAAAGTCAGATTGTGCTTTTTTAAACTACAGACATATCATTCTCATTATAGCACCCCAGTTCACTTAAGTACAACAAAATGTCCTTATTTGAAGTTAGGGCTTGTTTACACAGCCCCAGTTATAGGTAAGTGATCTAAGTTCTGCACATTTTTACTCTGGCGCAATGAAATCCAGCATAACCTTAAAATATAACTCTTACACAATTCCTCTTTTAATTACTAATTCCACCCATGATTTAATTTATTCTCACCCTAGGGCCTTTGTTCATAAGCAATCTTTGCGTGAAATAGCTTCGAATTCTGTGCTGATATGAAATTGGTTTCTTTGATCTCTCTGAGCGCTTTCACTAATATTTTCCTTTTTCTTTTTTTTTTTTGGTAATAAAAATTTTGAAAATAGCTACAGTATAAATTATCATATAACAACAGGTTGCAGAGGTCATGTGAATGAATACTTAGCTGTATTGTTAGTAATATGAACAATGAAATGATAGCATTGATTCCTACTATATGCTGTGCTGCAATGCTGCAGTAGCACAAGAAAAAAAAATCCCTGACAAATGATTGACAGGTCAAATCAGCACATACCTTTCCAACTCCATTAGTGTCATGTGCTTGAAATTATGATTTAGCTAGCAATTCAGTTGGTGCCAGTCTGCTTCGGGGAATGCTTACCCTTTACCCATATGGACCCAATTATTTTGTCTTATCCAAACGTGTTAACATGGACAATATATCCTTCTCGAAGATTCATTCCATTCCATTTTTTTTGAATATCACATATCAGTGCATTCCTACCCTGAGGCACTCTATACTTATGCACGGAAAAAAAGAACAGTAGTGCTAACTGTGATGAGGACAGCCGAGTCCTGCTTCTGAAAACTTTTGATATTCATGAAGGTATTAAGAAGTAATTACTGGGAAATTATTTAAAAATGCATGTGTCTTTACATTTGCATTAAATTTAATGTAAAATAATGGTACACCTTTGTAGTGCATACTGGAATTCCTTACGCACTCTTAGATGACATAGGGCCATAATTAAATTTTAACATAATATGATTTGGGACAATTGTATGTTTTAGCATTGATTTCACAAAGTGAGCCATGAACCAATGGATCCTTAATTTTGTAACCTTGATTTTCCATGGCTAGGGAGAGTTCATTCTGATGGCTGTTGAGTTTCTTTGTGACAATGTCTATCATAAATCTGCTATATGAATGCATTTGTTGAACTTAGGTACCTGCTTTATGCTTGTCAAAATCATGGTGATTTCAGAGCCAATCCTGGATACTAAGTGCATGGCAGAAGAACTCATCCTGCATGGGATACTAGTCCATCTCAGGACACCATGCATGTACAGTCATGTGAAAAAATAAGTATATTCTATTGAAATTGTTGTTTTTTTTAACATATTTGAACAAGCAAATATTTCGCCCCTCTTTGATACATACATTCATTCATTCATTCATTCATTTTCTGAACCGCTTAATCCTAATTAGGGTCGCGGGGAGGCTGGCGTCCATCTCAGCCGACTCGGGGCGCAGGCAGAGTACACCCTGGACAGCTTGTTGAGTGAAAAAAAATAGTTTTGAATGACAAATACTTTTTCACATGGGTGAGAAGTGAGTTTTTGTCCTTCTATAAAATTACAAGATCATTTGAAAACCATGTATTTTGTTTTTTAGGCTTTGAATTATACTAAATTTGCTTGGAGATCCAAAACCATTAGGTGTTATGAATAAACAAAAAGAGAAGTTAAAAACGAGCCAAAGGCTTTTTACATGGCACTGTAACTGTGACTTCATTTGATTTTGTTTTATTAACTCACCCAAGTCAGTAATGTTTCCTCCTCCAAGTCACCCCCTCAACCTCAAGTAAATCATGGTTGATGTATAGGAAACAGACCAACTGACTAGGATATAGACAGTCCCTAGCCATTTGACCTAATGGGCATGTGTTTAGACTGTGGAAGGATACCATAACGCCTGGAGAAAACCCAAACTTGAGGAGAACATACAAACTCCACAAAGAAATGGCCTTGGAAGCCGGCAAGGTCAGAACCCAGAAACGTCTTGCTCTGAGGTGACAGTGCTCACCACTCAGACACCATGTCTCCAGTAAGTATGATCATACATTTGAAATCCTTACCTTAATATATTCGTGAAGAGAACTTACCCATAGAGCAGTCGTTTCCGAAAAAGCCCTCATCACAGATACACTGTCCGTCGATGCAGAGGCCATTCTCTTTGCAGTCACTTGGGCATTTCTGCATGCTACAGCTGTCTCCATGGAAGCCCTCAAAGCACACACACTTGCCATCTATGCAGTGACCCTTGTCATTGCAGTCATCGGGACATGTGATCAGGCCACAATCATGGCCTGCGTAACCAGTGTGGCAAATGCATTGTCCATCTACACAGTAGCCGTTATTGTTACAATTATCTGGACAGGTAGAGATGGAGCAATCTGGACCTTCCCAACCTGGATTGCATTTGCAGCTGCAGTTGTTGGGTTGGTAAACACCATGGCCACTACAGCTTGTGTCCACACCTAGTAGGAGGCAGGTCCGTTACATGAAATCTGGAGAATAACTAGCAGATAATCAACTTGCAGTGTATACATGTGAAACATGAACATGTTGTGATAGTGGTTGTACTTACTTCCTCTACAGCAATAATGAACTTTTTTGTTTATTATCAGTAGATCAGTAGTATACTGACTAAAGTTGAATCAGACACTATAAATAGCACTATGTTCAACAAATGGATTGGAGGTATACTATGTGGCAAACAGTTCAGTTGAAAAAAGAAAGGATACAACAATTTAGTATTTTAGTATGTGCTTGTTAGAAAGGGATCAGCCCCATGTTTCCCAATCCCTAAGTTCCCCAGTCCCTATGTTCCCGAGACCCGATGTTCCCCAGTACCTATGTTCCCCAGACCGTATGTTCCCCAGAACCTATGTTCCCCGGTCCTTATTAAATTAATGGATCTTCTATTGTATTGTGTACTTTATAGAAGTAAGCTACAACGATTGTGTCCATATTGTAAAAGAAATATGATGAAACAAAATCAAACATACTCATCAAAGTAACAATTTATGGAATATTAGTGTTAGGGTTAGGGTTAGGGTTCCTGGGGAACATAGGTACTGGGGGGTATAGGCACTGTGGAACATAGGTACTGGGGAACACAGACATGGACCCGTTAGAAAAGATCTCCTGCACGTTTGGCATGTAAAAGAATACCTGAGCTTCCTCTGCAGCAGCCTTCTGCGCACTGGGACTTCAGGTAGATGATCTCCTCCTCCAAACCATTGACACGGTACAGCAGGTCTTTAAATTCCTCTGACTCTGCACAGTTGCAGCTAGGTGATGGAAACTTAATGTTGTGCTTGAAAACAATATCCTTCTCCCCATTCACCATCATGACCTGACCCACAGATTCTTGGCCCTGGGAGGGGAAAAGTGCTTGCAGGTCCTGCTTACAACCAGAATCAATCTTGTACACATGGCTAAATGTGACTGCTTCCTTAGACTCTTCTGCCTCTGTGACAAATGAGACTATACTCAGCATCCCAAATATGAGCAAGTGGGGCCAATTTAGCCTGGGAAGCATGGTCTGCAAAAAAATGACACAAACAATGTCTCATGAAAATTCAGACATAGACTATACATTGGACTTTATGTTCACTGGAATGCTTTTTGTTTTTTTGTGCCTTGTTGCATGCACAGTAAAGTTGAATGGTTGATCCAGACATTTCATTACATTGTTTAATGTGGTTAGGGTAATTTTATTTGAAAAGCTTCTCATCCGGAAATAAGATCTGTGCAACTATTTTACTTGGCTGGCATTTTAAACCTTGACCTTTTATTATACATCCACAGCCACATGACCTTAAAGAAGCAGGAGCCCTGTCTTAGTAAATTATGTCATTTTTAATAAGAGTGATGTCATTTGAAATTCTTTTTTTAATTTCACTTAAAAGTAGAATATGCAATTTTACAAGCAATTTTATTATCACATGATCTGCTCTTCACATTTCTCTCTCTTTGATATAGTGCCTCCAGTTAAAGGTGAACAAATAACATATTAAATTGAGATTTTGTAGTCATTTTAATAGTTAAATGGAAAAATTTTTTTTTGTAATATATGTTCCTGTATAGTTCTGGTTTGCTGGGTTTTAACAGTGATAACATATATATATA
>JBCNYH010000022.1:2740110-2760321 GCA_039654325.1 Tandanus tandanus | reverse complement strand
CCCACCCCCCCCCCCCCCCCCACCCCACCCCCCACCACCACCACCCATATACATAAAGTATATGGAACACATACACCATATACTTCAAATTGCCAAATAAGTCAGTGACTAGCATCACTACTCATTACTACAGTCATTTCCAGGCATCTTTGGCAAACACAATGTTGACGCCCCCCCTTTCCCTGTTGTAAGAACTTTCTGAAGCTGACTTCTGTCATGTAGACTGATGTAGCTACTCTGGTTTTCTTTTGTAGCTTCCAAATTTCCAGACAAGCACAGAAGTCACAGGGCTAAATCGGGTGTGAGACATTTTGGGGTTTCCTAACAAAAACAGGGACTGTGGGGGCAGATGGCATTACACATGGTGACACTAATTTCCTCTGGACTGCAGGTCTGGAATTTGGTAGAGTCAGATAAGTAGGGCTTTGTGGATCATGGGAAGCCAATGAAGTGAGAGCTGACTTTACATCCACATGATGAACACAATGTAGTTTTATAAAAAGCCTCGGTTTTAATGCCAAAGGGATACTTATAACATGGGCTGAATAAACTGATTCAAATTCAGTATAATCATTGTTGGAAAACAAAGTGGCTTGGTGCTAGCTTTCAATTTGCAGGAAATCGGACTGAAACGCTTAGAGACTGTTTTATACTCTAACTCATGTTCTGTTGAAATTCTCAGGATAACAATTGTTTGGATCAATAATCCAAACCGACATAGTGGTTAGGACTTCTACCTCGCAGCAAGAAGGTCCTGGGTTTGAGTCCCAGGCTTGGGCATTTCTGTGTGAAGCTTACATGTTCTCCCAGTGCTTGCGTGGGTTCCCTCCAGGTACACCGGTTTCCTCCCACAGTCCAAGGACATACACGCTAGGCTAACTGGGTGTTCCAAATTGCCCCTAGATATGGATGTGAGTGTGATTGGTTGTGTGTGTTGGCCCCGTGATGGTCTGGAGAGCTTATTCAGGGTGTACCCCACCTTCGCCCAGTGTCGGCTGGGAAAGGCCCCATCCATCCCACAACCCGAGTAGGATTAAGCAGTTCAGCAAATGAGCTAGTGAGTGTTGCTGATTGATTAAGTGTGCACATGCACAATTCCACATATTGCCATATTTTGAGATGCTTTCGGCTCACCATGGCTTTTAAAGGTGACTTGCCATTCCCCTTTGATCTCTTTCATCAACAAGATGTTTCTGCATGCAGAACTACAACTGGTTGTTGTTGATGTTGTTGTTTTGTACTGGAGATTGTCATATGTGAAAATTCTGCGATGTTTGGAAATCAGGTCGCAATAAAGTTGATTGAATTTTTAGGCATAAACCCAATTTTTGCATAAACGCACTTTTCTGGCGTTCACCAATATTTTCTTATCTGGGACTTTTTTCTTAGCTATGAACATACTGGTGCCGAAAAGATGTTGCAAAATCCCTTCTTTTTTAATTTTCTTCAATTTTTACCTTTCCATAGTATGACGTCAGAGACTAAAATATTTTTCATTTACCATATTAAACTTTTGCTACAGAGCATCATGCTAATAAATATCACTTTGTGACATATCAATGACAAGTCCACTGGAACCATGGCTTATTTAATGCTTATTAACGCTATTTACAGGGTGATCTTAGACCAATTCTTTAAGACTGGCACAATAGCTTATATATTGTGACTAGAATAAATTACAGCTCATGCACTTAGAAGAGAATGTATCATTGAAACCCACGCAGTTTTATTATCAGAGACCAACTTCTTAGCCGTTTTCGGTCATAAGAGCTTTTCACATAGAGCTGTGCAACACTTCCAGCAGGACCCTAAACATACTGTCAGAGATACAAAGAAATGGTTTGCATCAAAGCATATTCATGTGTTAGAACGGCCCAGGCAAGGTCCAGACCTAAATCCAATTGAGAATACAAATGCACAGGGCACTTGTCGGATAAAAGTCTGAGATCAAATGTAAAAAAAAAAAAAAAACAAGGCATATAACTCCGAGAGAATTAAAAAAGATGTCAATGTTTAGTAATATTATTGTGCCCACTGCAGGGGTCATTGACACTTGTGTAAAGGACAGAATATTGTGGATGATTCTATTTTATTCTAAGACAAAACACTGTATTTCATGTTTATGTAGTCTGCCTGGGAAGTGAATGGGGCCCCTTTAAGTCAAGTCTGGCGCATTCCAGAGCTTTAGATAAGGGGAATTCCCACACCGTTTCCTCCAAACTCTTCCAGTATGCTAAACTACTCTAATTATTACACATGTTTAAACATGTTTAAAGATATTAAATGTCCCTCAAATATAAATTATAAGACAATATTAAAATGGTCTAATGCCTCTAGAAATCGGTTTCAAACTATTATAGCTTTAAATACACTAATATGTAGAATAATCAAGTACTAACGTGTTGTCTTTTCTTTGAGCCAGTTTTGTGCCAAATATTTCTGCCCATTATGAAACTTCTACCAGTAACAACAAATGAAATAACTCACTGATATCTGGACAGTATCAATCTGATTCAAAACGCAAAAAATTACTCACTCACTCACTCGTTTTCCGAACCGCTTAATCCTACTATAGTCGCAGTGCGGCTGGAGCCTATTTCAGCCAACGCAGGCGAAGTGAAGGCGAGGGGCACCCTGAACAGTTAGCCAGACCATCACAGTGCCAACTCAACAACCATTCACAATCACATTCACGCCTAAGGCGAAATTTGGTTAGCGCATGTTTAAGTTTTCCCTGTGGGCTTTTTGAGCTGGCTGTAAGCAAAATCTTTTTACAGAATTTTATTTATTTATTTATTTTTTTATTTTATTTTTTTTGGGGGGGGCACACATCACAGCATGCTGGGACTTCTGATTAGCTCGCCTTTCCTGCCACGCAGAGCGGTATCTTCGCAGTTTTGTGGATTAGGAATCGTGCTTTGGTGTTCCACTAGAGTCTGAAAAGGGGAAAAAGGTCTGAAAATGTGTATAATCTCTGACCTTAAAAACACCATTCTCATAAATAATTTAAATAAATAAAACTTTTTAAAATAAATATCTGGGAACATGCTGTATTTAGTCATTTAATCAGATGATACAGCATTCACGACGAGAAGCTGTAATGTCTGATTAATCAGCTGTATCAGCATGTTCACATGGATGGACATTGTTTTAAAGTAGACGTTAATTTTAACACTTATTCTTAAAACTGGCTGAATTACATTACAGTCTGATAATGAGAAGAGTGGTTTTAATGCAAAGAACTCCACTGAGCTTGTCACATGCCGAAAACCTGGGTTTATACTGGGGCCACAATGTCCATGATCTCCACGATTCAAAACAGCGTGGAGCTCCACGATCTATGACCACGTCTGGAGCACGACTGGGGTATAAAAAGGAGGCAGGGTGCATCCAAGAGAGGAATCTTGAAGGAATTGTGTGTCCAAGTTCATCAAGATCCCCTACAATGGCACATCAAGGTCTGTTACGCCCTGTTACGCCCTGTTAAGGTCTGTTAAGCACTACTACGATTCCCATGTTTCATCACGCTTATCATCAAATCATAACAAATCATTATAACTGATTCCATCAAGTTTCCTCAAGATCATCACGATTCGATCCCACGACACCCCCCCGGTCATTACAATTCTATCAAATAGTGGAGATCTTGGCCCCAGTGTAAACCCAGGTTAACATGAGTTTTTCACATACCTTACATGACGGTACGCACACGTAAACAAACAAAATATTAAAAATGCATGGAAAAAACTAGTAGCAACTAGTGATCATATTTCTGACACTTTCCAACAACCTCAAACTGGAAAACTTTCCCAGCTGCTGCTTGACTATCAGCCACCAGTTAAACATGTTTTGTTTGAGACGCTTACTATAAGTTCCTTTTTTCTTATTTTATCTACTGATAAGGTGTGATAAATTCCATCCAACCACCATTTACCAGGTATCTTTTCAATGTGTAATGTCCAGGAAGTCACTGATAAAAATTCCCCCTGACTGTCTTTAGCTGAAGAAATCATATCCGATCTGAATACGGGCTGACGACATTGTCGAGATTCTGGAACAGACCGTACTAACGAAGCCTCAGATATTCAGTTGCCTATAGGACTGAGGCATTTTATTTATTGATTTATTTTATTTTATATTATTTCTTTATTTTTATTATATATATTTTTTTTATCATTGGGAAGTAATATTTTACCATTGTGTTGCTGAGAATGGAAGCTTTTCTGTTACAAGCCCTAAAAGGACATTGGGTCAACATATGCTGGTATTCTCTGGAAAATGTGGGTGTTGTTTTTAAGGTTGGGTCACTCTGGGGTTTTGGGGTTTTTGGTTTTTTTTTGTTTGTTTGTTTGTTTGTTTGTTTGTTTGTTTGTTTGTTTGTTTGTTTTTTAGAAGAGTAGGAGGTTTCACTTGTGGTGATACCCTGAGGTACTGACAGTGTGATCAATGGAGTGTAGCACTTACAGCATATCCTAAGAAAAGAATCAGGATCCTTTCTATTGGCCAGTCTTGTGTAAGTAACCAGAACAGATGTGCTCTTTTTGTGAGGCTTCAGCCTTGGAATGTAAGATGGCCACCAGCTAGGGTTTTCTATTAAGGCAGGGTTACCCACAGGCCTGTTTGAGCAAAACCTCCCCTGCTCAGAAAACCTATAACAACACACTACTCACTTTCAAGTAGACACATAAATCAGCTCTTGGGGGAATTTTTTTCTATACATAGATGCCTGTAGCACTCGATTACTACATTGCGTGCTCCCTTTGTTGCTAGTGGGAGGTTGCCAGTCATATTTGCAATGTGCAATGCATTTCCCTTTTCTTTAAACTGTGTCATTCATGTAAGTCTGCTGACAAATGGCATGGTAAAATTGCATTGTTAGTAATTTCCCTTTTCTGTCTGTATAGTAACACTGTGTAGGTGCTCACAGAGAAGTTCAGTGTTTCCTATACGGGTACTTCTCCTTATTGTTGTGAAGCGTATATTCTCTGTCATCTCTGCTCTTTGGAATTTCCAAGTGATTTGTGTACGTTTTTAATTGTAATTCAAAGGAATTAAACCTTAATTAAACATATGAGGCAATTACGGATCATTGTATAGATCATCTGGCACTTAAGGGTAACATTGAGAGTTTGGTTAAAAAAAAAAATTAGAGAGAGAATCAAGCTTACTGAGATTCTAGCCATATAGAGATGAACAGAGGAAGGAACCTTTTCATCCTCCTAGTTGTTTGCCTCAGTCGGTACCTATAAAGTTGCTCCATGACATTTGAACTCATCTTTAAATAAAAGTAACAATGCCATGTTCATCAACATGAAAGCTATGAAGTGTTCTGCCTGTCACCTTAAGGGTAATAAACTAGTGCTGTGTTCTCATTTATTAACCAATCCTAATATCAATGTCCACATAACACATGCTAGTTCACGTGCGAGAACTGCCAAAAAGCAAACACTGTTGAGTCTTTCATTAAATCTCATTGGTGCATTATCTTTATCCATTCATTCATTCTTATGCTTGTTGATGTTGTTTTCATTCAGCTTTGTGTGGGGCCCTGCAGCACACTTTAATACTTCATATACACATATACACAGGTATATGGGGTGATACATTTGCTTGACACGTCACCCAGATTTCACACAGAAACGCCCTTGCAGAGCCCAGGACTCAAACCCAAGACCTTCTTGCAGTGAGGTGGACATGCTAACCAATAAGCCACCATAATTTAAATGCCTTTAAAATGTGTTTGTGCTCATGAGGTCATTCAGAGTCTCTCTTTTCTCTATTGGTCTTATAATAGAAAGAAGAAAGGAAAAGACATGAATGAAAGAAAAAAGCAATGCAAACATAATATTGAGTATTATGTGTTTAGTAATACTGAGTACATCCCATGAGTACAAAAATATTTAGACAATCAGTGGAGCATTTGTTTTTGAACGAGCTTGTGATCAACCAGTTTTTATGGGAGCACCCTGTGATAAATCATTTGCCACAGTACAATGTTGTTTGTACTGATGAAACATCTGTGCAACAAAAGATACGACAGGAATTTACAGCTTTATCTTGCTGCTCATATTCTGTTACATGTTTTGAATGATGTATCATTTGGCCACGCTCCTGGACAGTTCCCTTCTGCAATAAAGGTGTTTTATGGACTCGGCTTTCAACAAGCAGCTTATTTCTGTTATTTGCATACCTCAAAGATATGATTGAAGAAGCGTAAACATGTAGAGAGCCAATAACGTTTCTCCTCGTGGTTCATTTATGTGACAGAGACGTCCATCATATTTTTATGATGTACCTCCATAACACAATTCAAAATAATAGTGCATTATGAATCGGTTCGTCTTCTGCCTTTGTGGCTAATGACAATTAGCAAACCACGGCTAGCCTCTCTCACTCTCGCTCACTCTTTTGAGAATCTTTTGCTTAATCCTACTATGGTCATGGGGGGCTGGTGCCTATCTCAGCTGACACTGGGCGAAGACGGGGTACACCCTGAACAGCTCACCAGATCATCGCCGGGCACAACAGCGAGCCTAGCATCCATTATTCCATTGAAATAGTCAAACATGCTGTATGTTGGCGATGTGTGACTGATGCACGGGTTCCTAGAGAGTCTTTGCGCATCAAGGACAAAAATTCCATCCACATTTCTTTTGAAGATATCCGAACACAACAATATCCGAACACAATTTCTCACAGCCCAGGCTGGTCTGGCTGCCATAGGACAGAGTGAAAGAGAAGGGGTGTGGGGGGAACGAGAGGCATGCACAGTGTGAGAAGTGTTAATTGAGCTTCCAGTCACCACAGCTGCCTATTTCTCTCTCTCTCCCTCTCTCTCTCCCTCTCTCTCCATTGGCATTCTCCTTATAGCACCCACTTTCCTTAGAGGACCAGATTCAAGGCAGGAAAAAAATGGCTTTGTGCTGCAATCCCCAAGTGCACTAACAGTCACAGACTTCATGTTCGCAGCCAACAAACATTTCACTACATGCACACTCTCTTCGTCATTCCGAGTCAGCTATTGGATTAACTTCCAGCACTCGTATTCTATGTGGGTGGATGGGGTCATCAGACATGCGAATGGGATTTTCACTTGCTTCAAGACTTACCCAAAAAGAAGAAGGGCCTCAAACTACATGTTTCATGCTACATCAACACATTTACAAAGGTATGTGTAATGGTAGCCCTACACATGCTTGTTTATTGTCCAACACTCACGTAGTGATATGTTGAAGTTTTTTGTCTATGTGTCAATTACGGTTACCATTTCCTAATATTACTGTCAGTCTTAGTTCCAAACAAGGAGTGGGAGACAAGTGAGAATCATTAGGGCTAAGTGCTACAGATTAATAATGAATAAAACCAAAAGGCTCATAGTTTGAGAGTAAACAAAACGTATCCTGCGGGTTCAGGGCTGGCTGGTTAATGAGACAGGTGCCTGCTCATTAAATCAAGTGTTTGCGACTCTGTCAAATCAGTGTTATTAATCTTCTAGCCTACTGGTAGCATGTGTCTGTATTTCAAGCTGTGAGTCTCTGATCTTCTGTTTTTCATGCTGTGTGAATCATATTCAGTGTGTGGAATCCACTCCAAAATTTTGCAGGTGACTCTTAGTTTTCGATGCTTGAGATGCCTAATGAGTTGACTCTTTTCAGAGTCGACTTTGGTGTGAATTGAAAGCAGGATGGAGAATTGACGACTTGACAGCATATAGCATATGTAAAGAATGTACAATCGTTTATCGGTGGTAATGAGCTGCAAATATAGGCTAGTTTACCTTCTTACAAGCTAATTCCTTTGAAACTTTTTATTTTTTGGGCACATTATATAATTTTAGGCTCAGTTCTGGTTTTCAGATGGGGGGGGGGGGGGGGGGTTAGCCATTTCAAAGTAAATGTCATGCAGGAGGCATATGTTGAATAGTCAGAGTATCCAAATATCAAGGCATGTTACTACCAAAGGTAAAACATGTGAAGGAGCCGATCCCTACAGTTTGAAAAAGATTTCTACGAGTACTATTTGTGAGGGTTTTGATGTGTTTGCATTCATCAGAGGTAATAAAAATATTATATTTCAATGCTAATTTCATCATGGAATAACAAATTATGGGTACATTTTAGATTTTAATTAAGTTCAGTTTTTATTGATTTGTATTGCTTTTATTTATTTATTTTTTTTTTTACAAATTACACTGTAGCAAAGCAGCATTATGTAGTAAACTAATTTGGTTAAGAATTTAAATGATAAAATAAATTAAATTAACTTATTATTTCAAACATTTTTCTATAAATTTGATGCATCCCTAATAAGCAAGCTTGTGGAGATGGTGGCATAGAAAAACTCCCTCAGATGACATGAGAAAGAAACCTCTCTTAAGTCTCAGAAGTAGCATGTGTACCTCAACAAAAACATTAAAGGGGCGAGACAGAGGGGGGGTTATTGGGTATGCTCATCATAATTTAATGGTTAAGAACAGAGTATATCCATGCTGAGTGGAAATAGAGACTCAGTATGATTGCATAAATAAAAAGAAAGAACCAGAAGCAAGACAGACATGAGGTATCCCTGTGACGCAAGGCAATCAACCACTCCATCGTCAACAAACCCGAGTGAGAGTTTGGGAGTTACAGCAATAATTAATGTCTGCTTACTGCCCTTTGGAATTATGAATTCAGTGACAAATACCTTTTAATATTTAATATATATTTTGCAACATTAATTATTGGAAAGTTAATTGAGTGAATGCATGGATGTACAGTAGTGTGCAGTGAAGATTATACACCACCACCTTTGTCTAATTGTTTGAAGTTCATTCATGCTATGCAAAAGTTAAAAAAATAAAATTTGCGACCCCTTTCAATTTTTCTGAAAAATTGGTATTTTCAGTGTTTTTGTTTATTAGCCATATTTTTACCTCAATATACTTGTCGGAATTATTTTTTTGGTTCTTATTGCCTACAATAGCATCGTTCAATACATTTTCATCAAAAAATTGTACAGAAGTAATTTGTTTACTTCTTTTTATTAGGAGACTTTTTAGATTAAAGTGGTGGTGTATAATCTTCACTGCACACTACTGTAACACACAGTGGACACTAGTGATTACACCCACAGTGCTAACTTCATGATAATACTTTGAGTGAACTGTTTCTGGTAATCGAGTGCTCATTATTCGTAATATTTTCTAGATCGTTTCTTAATATATTTTCAATGCCCATTACCTCTGAGTGACACGTTAATGCTGATGTTCGTAGTGGTGCTTTTCTATTACACATTTGCTTCGGTTTTGGCCTCCAAATTTGTTTGAACACAGTTTTTTTCTTGGGGCAGCTGCATGGTGGTTGGTTTTATCTTATGTATATCTTTGATGAGTGGGTGCTTAAATTTTCCTGTGATTAAGAAGTGTTAAAATTATTATTGACACCTACTGCACTGTTTTTGCACTTGCACAGTTTAGTGCATCCAGGGTAATAACCCATGCTGTGCAAGTCACACTGAGAGTGGGGAGTGTAAATGCCAAGCTGAAAAAAACGTCACCCTGGGTGGGTGAGAGTGTTTACCCAACTACTATCTCTCCCAACTTTATAGCCTCTAGGTGTGAGACACTACACCATCAGTGCCATAACCCCAAGTGAAATAACAAACCGCAAAAATTTTAAGTACAAGCAGCTGACACCTCTCCCAGCCCTGACAACCTACTTTGAATTGTAAAGCACTAGTGTCTGCTGTGGGGGATAATCTTTTTGAATGTTGATATAGATAACTCACTCACTCACTTATTTGCCAAACCACTTAACCCTATCAGGGCCACTGGTCAGCTGGAGCCTATTTCAGCCGACACTGGGTGAAGGTGGGGTACACCCTGAACAGCTCGCCAGACCACCACAGGGCCAACACCCACACACCACACATCACAATCACACCTTGCTGGAAGACGGTAGTGCTTAATCACTACTCCACCATGCGGCCCCTGATACAGATAAGCAGGATATGAAGTCTATATATTTTGAACAACCCAGCACTAATTGTATGTTGAACTGTTACTTGCAAACTTACAAACTTTGCCCTGGCTTGAAGTTTAGAGAATTAGGTTTAGGACCAAAAGGTGTCTAGACCAGCAGGAAATATGTGCGGGTGCAGGGAGTGAATGATCGTCTTCCTTCTTCATTCACGGCTGAAGTGCTCTTGAACGACCCCCAACTGGTCCCCTCAAAGCGACTGCTCACCTGACCAAGACAAAAAAAAAAAAAACAAGCAATACTGAAGGCACAAAAGCATGATGTTAAAATTTAGATGTGCTTGTGATCTTTACACTTTTACCATTTTCTGCTGTGATATTTTTAAAGAATTGCTTATAGAATTTTTTTTGTTTGTTTCATTTTTTTATTCATCAATTTAATCATTATTCAGTTTGCTGCAAACTTACTAAACAATACTGGCTAATTACTAAATTAATTAATTTACAGCAGGATCTTATGTGGGCAAACAGCAGAATGGTGTGATCACACAGACACTGAGTCAAGTCACTAAATTAATGTCTATTTAATAGAATTTTAAAAACATTTTCTGTGAGTGCGCTGAACAATTTTCTTTCTCTGCAATGATCAACAGTTTCCTCTGTGTGACGTCAGTTATTTGTTTGTTTGAGCACTGTATAATGATATGACATATGGGGGGAAAGTGAGTGGGAGAAGACAGTTGGATGTGTGTGTCTGTGTGCGAGTCTGTCTTGAAATGCTCTTAATAATGAGGATGATAGGCTGCAACAAAGCCCCCCTGCAGCCAAACGCAGGCAGCGAGAACCCAGACCATCCAGGCAACCCGCAACCCCCAATGAGCATGAAAGACACAAGACTGTATGAAGGATAACCACATGCCCCCCAGGAGACAGTGGAGGGGGGCCCCCAGAGCCAAGGGATAAGAGCCCCAGAGGCCGGCCACCCAGTCATGAGCAAAGCGCAAGACCCGGGGACCCCGCAAGCCCGAAACCCCCGAAACCCCAGTTGAGGCCCCTTCCAACTCTGGGAATGCCTGACCCACCCAAGTCATCAACTCCAAGGGAGCAGGCCAGCACTCACCTTAAAGCCAATTCCCCTGGAATCACTGAAGAGACCACTCCCAAGGGACGACAGCAGCAGGCAGTGGTAGGCAGGAGGAGAGTGACACTCTTCCCACACATACACCCCTTAATCCAGCCCTCAGCCATACACACACACACACACACACACACACACACACACACACACACACAAGGACTGTGCATTGACACCCTTGATGGCACGCATGGATACTTCCCAGGATGGGCAGCACAGGCAGCGGGAGGGCAAGGGGTTGCAGGGATGGATCAAGACCACTCCCCAATTTCCCATCATGAGGCAGGGAGGTGCCAAGTCCACACGACCCGGGGCCCGTGACAGAACACAGCAACCTGAAGTCAGCATCCACTCACCCAGCACGGGTGGCAATCTCGCAATCTTTAGTCCCCCTTGTTGCTGACAGGGCCCCTGCCCAGGGAAGGGGCAGTCCCTGGGCACCAAAGGCCCAGACCCCATCCACCAACCAGTAACAGAGAGGCCCAGCCAACCATAATTGCAAAATACATTGTACTAATGTAATATGAAACAAACTCGCTCTTTTAAACAAAAATACTTCAAAGAAAAAAGACTTTATAAAACTTTATTAAACTACTTCCAATGAACTAGTACATCTTGCATCCTGCAAATCAAAAGCAGCCAATTGTTTATGCCAGACAATGATGTGATGAGCAGTGAACCACTAATTTAGCTGGTGCACATTTAAAGTAATTGCTCTCTCTTTCCCCACTGACTCCCAGTGTTAACACAGCTTGTTAGAACACTTAAAATAAGCACCAAGAACCTGGTTACCATGGCAACAGCAGCAATATTGTCATATCGCTGGCCACTTGTCGTAATTATTCATAGGAGTAAGCGTCAGCACACATACGCACATACCAGTAGACGTATAGGGTCCTTGGTGTTGCTGATGGCAACTGAGAAAAGCTCAGGATGAGCTACACAATATTCTTCAGCAGTGATGTGCTACATGAAGTCACTGCTTACATAAATCTGATTGATTCAGCTCTGAGTTCATCATGCTGATGCTATTCATTTTCACATTTAGCACAACAGGGTGACTGTCTATATGTTTCATTTACCGCGATCAGGGGATGTAAATGTAATATAGTAAAAATATTTGAATCTTTATTCGATTGGCTTTAAGCAATAATATATAGCTGAAAAAAAACACAGATGGGTTAATTGCTCACATTCTTGCATGACATGAATATTATACTGTTTTTAAAAATCCAACGGCTGGTCGAGTTGACATGATGCGTTCATTCATTCATTCATTCATTCATTCATTCATTCATTCATTCATTCGCCAGGCTCCTTAATCCTACTAGGGTCAGAGCTGCAGCCTATCCCTATGACACTGGGTGAAGGTGGGGTACACCCTGAACAGCTCGCCAGACAAACACATACACAACCTCTCACACTCACATCCACACCTGGAGCCAATTTGAAACTGCCAGTTGACCTAATGTGCATGTCATTGGACTGTAGGAAGAAGTCGGAGTACCTGGAGGAAACCCACACAAGCACAGGGAGTTCATGTCAACTCCGCACAGAAATGCCCAAGCCCGGTATTCGAACCCAGGACTTTCTTGACGTGAGGCAGACGTGCTAACCACTACACCATGTCTGAAACAGCAACATGTAATAAAGACTAATTTCCATGAACAAAAAGACTAAGTTAATGAATATTACTTAATCATTGCTCTTATGTCTGATCATTTGTTGAAAACGAGTCTAGCCTCTGTTGTTGAAAGTAAAGATAAATTTCTACCCATCTCTACCCATCATTTCTTGAAGCAACTGATCCTTCCAAGCTGAAAGCAGCCATATTTCCTGCTGAAATCTCTTTGCCTTGTATACCTAATCGATTGTGGCCTGACAGAAGATCAATGACAGCTTGAGAGAATGGCGTCATTTCCTCTTCTGTGCGGTGCAGTCTTTGGACACAGGGATTAGCTTATGCGTCACGTACTTTAATGGACTTCCTCCTCTGTTCTCATTTTACTGTGTTATTCTTTCTCTATTGCTGCTGCTCTCAAAAAAAAATCTATATCTGTTCATTCATTATTTTATTTATTCATTGAAGGTGTGTAAGTGGTGAGATCTTATTACGTGTACATTAGAGGAAGAACACAGGAATGGTTGAGATAGTGAATATGCATACTCATTCAATGCAGCTGAGCATGTCTTTTAGGGTGCTTTGCAGCCTAAATAGCAGTTAAAAAAAGGTGCAAAACATGAACACAATGGCAATTTTACTGCATATAATAACATAAGACCTTTTAGATATTTCTAAGATTTCTAAGCTGTTTACTAATTATAAGAATAGTGCGGCTCGTTTAAGGGCTGAATCAACTTCAGTCCTGGAATAAACAGATAAATAAATACATCTAAAGTTTTCTTTCCACCACCTTTTACCTGCTGTTTTCTGTGTTCATTTGTATCACCTGTCCTGTGAGTTTAATTATCCGTGTAATGAGTTCATGTTCCGTGTTGCCGTTAATGTTCTGTGTTGTTTTGCTCAATGAAGGTTTGTCTGCCTACCTAGGTTTGATTGTGTTTTTTATTATTCTGTGCAAGCCTGAGCCGTGGTGTATGATTCTCTGTGTTTTGGGTTTCAGTTTTGTTATTGTGTGAGTCTAAGCAGTGGTGTAGGAGCCTGTATTATTATACTTTTTTTTTTTTTTTGCGGGGTGTTATTCCCAATTTATGGATATCTGTGTTTGTTAAATGGTGACTTTTGTGTTGAGATCTGACCTTTAAAGATCAGATATTATACTCATATTGTTGCCTTTCTGAAGCGTTTCCAGAGCAACCTTTTGCTGGCAAAGCCATATCAAGAAACTAGAATATTTTCATGTTATTTTAAAATGACAACACTAACCATAAATGTATGGCCTTGAATCAAGGTGGGTGCTAAAGGAGACCACCCCCCTGCTGAGGCAAACAAACAAAGCCCTGGCACCTGAATGGGTTCTACTATAGGTTTTTTTTTTTTTCAGGGGATGAGGGGGGTCTAGCCCTCCTGCCTTAGAGCTTCTGCTGACCAACTGACTCCTATCTTCATCACAGAACAAATCCCATCCTGTTTCAAATGCTCCACCATCATTCTGGTCCCCAAGAAACCCTTCATCACAGGACTGAATGACTACCGGCCTGTCGACCTAATATCTGTGGTCATGAAAGTTTTTGAACATCTAATGTTGACTCACCTGAAGGAAATCACAGGACACCAACTGGATCCCCTGCAGTTTGCTTACAGGGCAAATAGGTCAGTGGATGATGCAGTCAACATGGGTCTGCATTCCATCCTGCAACACCTTGACTACCCTGGGACCTATGCACAGATTCTGTTTGTAGGTTTCAGCTTGGCATTTAACACCATCATTCCAGGAATCCTCTCCAAATTCTCCAAGCTCAGTGTCCCTCCTATCATCTGTCAGTCGATCACCAGCTTCCTGCCAGACAGGAAACAGCTGGTGAGCCTGGAGGAGGTCATGTCCTGTAAAATGACCACGATTACATGCTCAGTTAAGTTGAGCTACAGTTATAGCTCAGCTCGGCCATTTAACAAGACTACTGTTCTTGTCCCAATATAAAAGCACATTATAGGAAGCGATTTATTGCCTGAAGTTAAGTATATCCGACACCACTACAATATTCCCATTTTCAGCTTCTTAATATTGGGCTTTTTTTAGTTAACCTATTAAATCACAGACCAAAGTAATCGACTGGTGGCAAACTGGTACCATGGGACCATGATGAGCTATGAATTGGACCAGTTTACAGCTCTGGACATTTAATATGCTTATTTTATTTTAGACGCACACTCCACTTTTTTGTTTTACTGTGCATTCCTTTTTATGAGGTGCATTATTGTATCCCCTGATGCATGTTATATAATTTTTGAATGCACTTTATTTTTTTTCCCTGATGCATGTTATTATTAATATTTTTTTGAGTTGTGTTTTTTTCTTCCTCTTCTTTTTGAATGAGATGCACAGTGATAATTTCTGTTACACTCTAGTGTGCTATCTCTCTCTCTCTCCTATCCAGGGATTTCCGTACATGTACTGGCTATATCTCTGTCCATATACAACTATTTAGAAAATGTGAATCACATTTATCACATAATTGCCATGAATAAACACAATATATATGAAGTCATGATTTATGGTGATCAAGGGTGTTTTATGCACATTTCTTGAAACAAACCAATTTTTTATTAAATAATTTTTAAATAACTTACCATCAGGGAAATGGAAGAGGAGCTTGCGCCGTCCACTCCACGCATCGACCTGGTATTGCAGTAATTCTGGGAACAGTGCACTCTTTCTGGGGGCAGGATAGACAAGCCACTACTATCGAGCATGAATAGGAAATATATATGGACTTAGAAATGAGAGAATTACATTTGACCTTCTACATCTCATAAATCCTTCAAATAAGAGGTTTTTGCTAGGTTGGTCATGTCCATGTACTATAGAACATATCATAAGACGAGCTCCTGGATAATACATTATCTGTGCTGCTTGGAAGCACCTCTAGTTTCTGATTTGACTTTTGATGGTTGGTCTATCCTTTTTAACCTGAAAAAAGGATCTACATTTATTTATTTATTTTTATATATACATTACATAATCTTTAATTTTAACACAGGTGTGTAGAACGTTTATGTCCACTATGCTTAGCATCATACTAAAAACATCCATAGAATATAAGTGTTGTATGTTATGAATATGTTTGATACAGAAACAAGTTTTTTTATTGGGTTCTCTTTATCTACTTTTAGGACTCTTAAATCATATTCATGCAGAAATTGCAAACTTTCAAGCACCACTGTAATTGTCTCAGTAAAAAGTCTATATATGGATTCCTATAAGTAGGTAATTCTATTGGGCTTTTTACACCTGAGTCTAGTGGCTCATCAGGGATGGAGCTTATCCCGTTTTCTGAAGCGACTAGGAGTTCATCCCCTCCTGGATGGGATGCTAGTCCATCGCAGGTTACCTTCCCAGTATTTTTACTGCTACCCATTTATGCTGCTGGGTGGACAGAGGTACACTTGTGGTTAAGACCTTCCCAGGGGTCTTAGAACAGTGGGGGTCTGACAGGGATTCGAACCTACAATCCTCCCACTGTCCATAAGCTTGCACAGTAGGCTAATTGGCTGTTCCAATCACCTCTAGGTGTGGATGTTAGTGTGAATCGTTGTGTGAGTGTTGGCCTGGTGATGGCCTGGTAAGCTGTCCAGGGTGTACCCCGCCCTTACCCAGAGTCGGCTGAAATGGGCACCAGCCTCCCCGCAACCCTAAGTAAAATTAGGCGGCTTGGAAAATGAATGAATGAATGAATGACATCTATCGGGTATTCGGACTGATGCTGTTAGGTCTGACTGTAGTCTGCTAATAGATGCAATGTCTGGGGAAAGTAAAGAGGCCATACATCCACACATCCACACAAGCGTGACACTGCATAAAAAATGTCAGTACCAGATGCATGTGCCATATGCAATCCCATCAGAGCTCAGCTAAGTGCAAGGTTACATAATAGTCATCACTGTTGGCAAAGCTTGTGGAAGCGGCCATTAAGTCCTATTATTCTGTGTCCAGGAGCAATGCACTCAGCAGACACACGTTTCCATTGTAATCCATTGTAATTCTCAAAATGCACTGGAAGTAATTACAGGAGGCAAAGGATATATAAAAGAGAGAACAATCAAGTGATTTGGTCTGTTATGGAGGTAATATAACTCTAGCCATACAACACTATAAAGCACTTATTACTAATGCTGAATTAAGTTGACCATAGTGCACTATTAGGGGAATGTTTCACTTTAAAATAATTAACCATTTTAAATATTTAACTGCGATGGCCTGGCGAGCTGTCCAGGGTATACTCTGCCCTCGCCCAGAGTCGGCTGAGATGGGCGCCAGCCTCCCTGCGACCCTAATTACGACTAAGCGGTTCAGAAAATGAATGAATAGATAAATATTTAAGAAAATGGATCGGCAGATGGCACAGTGGTTCAGTCAAGGGCGTTTCTGTGTGGAGTTTGCACACTCTTCCCATGCTTGCATGGGATTCCTCCGGGTACTCTGGTTTCCTCCCACAATCATAGGTACGTTTACATTAGGTCAACTGGCCACTCTTATATTTCCATAGATATGAATGTGAGTTTGAATGATTATTCTGTGTTAGCTCTACAGTAGAAGGGTGACCTGTTTGGTGTAGCTCACCTCTTGCCCAAACTGGGATTGGTTCACTTCATGAACTATACTTCCTGTAACTTCCTGATGGATAATCGTTACAGATAACGGATGAATGGATGGATCGTATTCATAGGAATCATAGTCACACATACAGAACGTATTCATGCTAAATATAAAATCTTTCTTGTTGTTACTCTCAAGCATCCGGTCACATCAGAAATTATTAAATGATGTTTGGACAGAAATAGAAGGTTTGAATCATTCATTTTTTTTTTTACTGGCTGAGTTTTAGCAGAACTGATATGAGTGGGTTTGCAATCAGTAACAGCTGCATGTTGTTGTTATTCATGCGACCTCTGACAGACCTATTTAAAAGCCGAGTGTGCCTTGTGTTTACATGGCTTTCTCTCTGCATGAAAAGAGGTTCTGTGGAGTGCCGTTTGGGAGGCGGTCCAAGCTTTTGTGCATGGTTGAAAGGTGGAACAGAGACACACTCTAAAGGTTTGGGGGAAGAGACAGGGGTCTAACCTCCATCTGCTGGTCTTCCAGCTTGTCTAGGGGAGAGAGGGGCCCTGCCTCAACGAACACACAATGAAAGAGTCTGCTTCTCCTGTCAATCTGAAGGAAAGATGTGCAGGTTACCATTGCACCCCTTTCACCCAGCTAAACATAACTATTTAAATTTGAACGGGGGTTGGGGGTTGTGGGGGGCGTCATTTGTATGCTTGCATCTGTCTTAACATGACTCATATGTATTGTCAGGGTTAAAAAAATTAGAATACTGAAAAGTTAACTTTCACACTACAATATAACAAGGCTAGCTTCATTTTATTTAAGATGAAGGTATTATTTTCATTACTGTTTCAGATTTTTGCAAATGCGAAAAAAAAAATGTTACAGCTGCGTTGCTAGAAATAAAAGAGATTGCATGGTGTTAAAGTGTACCTGTGGTGAATTCGTGTTGCTAGCTATTTAAAAACGATCACGGATAACATCAGCGGTTCCTTCCGGCAACATCCGTCCGTGCCCGTTTTCAAAGTGCGCGCGAATGTTATGACTCTAGGCATGCTCAGAGACATGTCGCCTTTCTGATTGGCTGTTCCAGCCTGGTAGTGACGCGAACTCGTTGGATTGGCTGGGCTACACTGACCCCGTGTAGCATAACACATTCTCGTCCAGTGCTGAGCTGCACAAACAACAAGTGCAGAAATCGCGGAAAACATTTCATTTTGTTCCTAAACCAAGTGACGACAGGAAAGCCGAGTTGGCGAAACATTAGCTGCATAAGCCATTTTGGATTTACCGTTACGCTTATCTCTGGCAGACTTTTCATCCACAGAGTCACTAGAATGTGACGTCTCATGGTCTCCACTAGAGACGTCAACCCCGCCCAACATGTTGACGTCACTTCCGGGGGAAAAACGACTGCTAACCCTTGCAGTTCAGCCCCCGCTAGTAATTCACAGAGTAAAATTGCCAGTTTTGTGCTTTTTATGGTCATTTATGTTAAAATAAGCATGTGTATTGCTTAAAGGTATTACGTACGCACAAATTATGCTGTAAGGATGACCAATACCAATAACCGCTACTCTTTAATGTTAAATCTATTTCAAAGTAGTGACATTTTTTTTTAAGAACTTAGGACGTAAACCTAAATCTGACCTAAACCTACATTTCGCATTCCTGTGACTACAGATTTCCCATTAGCTTCCTTGTTCAAGGTGTTGACATGCTGTCCTCTCAGGTACCTTTATTCTTACTCATGTCTGTATGAAGCTTTCTATCTTTTAACATGAAAGCATTTGAAATGTGACTAACCTGAATGTGGCTTATGACAGGTATGACAACAATGTGCTCGAGAATAATTCTCATTCTCATTCAATCATCGAACATTTCTCTTCCCTCATGCCAGGAACACAGTGTAAGCATCGTAACTGAAAAGCAGTTTCATTGTTTCTTATACAATATCCCTTATGCAACTGCAGCTAGAATGGAATGGCCTCGATTGCAAAGAAGGTATTTTAATTGCATGTGTATGATAACATGGCAGTGAGGTGTTATCAAGTGCCCCTTGCAGACAGAGAGGAGTCAGGTAGAAACAGCAGGTAAGATGTTGATGTGCTAAACTTGTGGGTAATTACAGGCACTTTTGTCTTCTGTGTGCTTACAGGGAGGCTATTAACCAGACTATAAACTGCTGGATGTATAAATAGATATTGAGTTTCTCAGGAATACAACCACAAAAATGCAGTCTGACACCAAATGGCATGCAAACATCTACTTAATTCTATGCTTCTAAATAGAATATCTGCTCCAACCCAGTTTCAGATAGGTTGAGATGAGAGGAAGTACTGGTTTGACCTCTGCTGTTTTTGGCTCAAGCCAGGCCCCAGTAATCTTAATGAGGTGTGTAACATAGCTATTTATATAGCACATCCGGGGTGACAAAAGGACACATCCTCGAAGCTTTTTTGCTTTTATTTATAGAGATTGCCCTTGGTCAAACATAAAACTTCCCATAAGACAATGAGACAAACATACAGTACTTTCAAATCAACACAAAAATGGTTGGAGAAACACAAAGTAATGTAAATGATTTCCTTCTAGATTGGAATTTTACTGAAAACTTCCCGACATGAACAAAGCTATTGTTGTAAACTTGCTTACATTTTTTGGAAGGAGTGGTCCAGTTTTCCTCTACATGCTATGGCCAGTTAAGTCACCACTCAAGGTTTTCTGTCCCATGGCCAACACATTGTGACGAACTTACTGTTACTTATATCGCAGGGCAGAAACACACTGATGGCTCTTGACGAAAGTCAGCAATGGTTCTTTTACATGCTTCTCACAACAGACAGTGAGAGACATGGCCGGATAAGCTGCACTTGGGGTACACATATATA
>JBCNYH010000022.1:2679692-2692846 GCA_039654325.1 Tandanus tandanus | reverse complement strand
AGCTGTCCAGGGTGTACTCTGCCCTCGCCCAGAGTCGGCTGAGATGGGCGCCAGCCTCCCCGCGATCCTAATTAGGACTAAGTGGTTCAGAAAATGAATGAATGAATGAATTATACTTGTAGGAAGAGCTTATAAAATAAGTGCGTCACAGACAGGACAACATTCTGTTATAAACTATTTATAAGCAAACATTTCTTAAAATTTCCCCGACCACCTTTGGAAATAAATGAAGGCAGGTTTATCGGCAGCTAATTTCCCTTGGTGTCTAAGAATGTTTTATAATTTTAAAGCGTAATCTTTTTGAAGGACCTAGCAAAATGTTGCGTCACCGACAGGACGTGGTCGTTTGTCGCCTACTAGGAGAATTTACTTATTAGTTTAGTTTAAGAGCTTTTCAGAATTTGATATGATGTTGACACAGTATAGATTGTTGATATTTCTATCATAAATTAACCAAATTTTGTTCATATTGGACACGTGGAATGTTTTCTTATGAAGCACGGACGAAATACTGTGGATTGCCCTATAGACTCGTCGCATGTAGTTCCAAGTGATGCGGAGCTTGCATGGACCAGGGTTAGGATTTGGTTTAGGATAGGAATTTGTTGGCAGCTTGTCTAATACTTTAAAAAGCAATGTTGTACAAATTAGATCTGGCAGCGTAGTCCAGTTACTTGATTGGGTGCTTTATGGGGACAGGTGATTGCCTCCTTTGTAGTGCTTTCTTTTTTTCGTTCTTTCGTTTTTTTGTTATAGGTGCATTGAAAAAATTTCTATCCTTGTTGGAGGTGATTGCTGTCACCAGTAGAATATGCTTAGTGATTATAAACATTCAAAAAAGAATGAAATAGCTGGTCATCTAGAGGCTGTGTACACTGTTTTCCAATGGGTATCCATGTTGTGAAAAAATTTTTCACACATCATTTTCTAATTGTGAGAGTCCCTGTGTGTGCTCAAACAGGAAACATCTCACTGTTGTGGTGAAATGAAGGTCACATATCTTGCTGGGCTTCTGGTGCCCTCTTGTCTGTTATCAGGGGCGTGCAGTTAACAGATTTAGAATAGAGCTCTGCAGAAGCAATCACGCATACACGCGCTCTTTTCCTGCACATCCTTTACCTACTGCATTCCGACGCCATGAACGGAGAGGCAAAACAACACACACGGGCTCATCAGCCACTTGCAGGAAAAGCGAAGGCCCTTTCTTCAGTTTTCCCTCAGTGTTTTTATTATTTTTTTTTCTGTCATCAAGATGAAACTACTTTAAAATGGTGACACAGTAACAGAATCGTGGTTAATGCCACATAAATTCCGTTTCGCAACAGCACAGTTTGCCCCCTGACCTCAAAGCTACACAGAACATTTTACAAGTATCATGAGACATTGACTGGCCCTATGACTAAATATCAACAAGAATAACAAAAAAATGTTCTCACCATTTAAAAGAAATAAAATAAAAAAAATAAAAAAAAAGTGGTTCTCACATAAATGTGACTACAACCCAAATACAATTTCCAGTAAGTGAGTAACTCTAAGTTTAGAATTCCACTCAAATTAATCACTAGCTCAACTGTGGCCAGGAGAACACTGGTGAATTGTCTGACGTGGATGGCATTCGTGGGGACGGGGTTTGAAACGGATTTTCCGTTTCAAATAGTTGCCAATTCTGTTGAATTAGAGATGGGAATAGTTTCGATGTATGGATGATAGAGGTTTGAAATCCATAGACACAAAACTCACAGATCGCAGATACAAGCGGCTGAAATGAGCTTCCCTCGCAGGGTGGCAGGGCTCTCCCTCAGAGATAGGGTGAGAAGCTCGGCCATCCGGGAGGAGCGCGGAGTAGAACCACTGCTCCTCCATGTTGAGAGGAGCCGGTTGAGGTGGCTCGGGCATCTGATTAGGGTATCGTGTAGCTTGGTTACTTGCTGACATTTATGTTCTACTTGGCGCACTTTATTGACGTTTAACAGACGATGCCATGTTGGACTTGACTCTTCTCTTCTTCTGAATATTCTGTATAGTCCCCGGATGTATTTGTTTTATCCAATCAGAGTGCACAATGATCACAATCTCTCGCGTTATTTACAGTTTGGCAGGACATTGATAGTTTAACAAGCCAGATCACATGAGGATTGGCTTTTTTAATTTGCGAAGACTCTCACTGTATGGCTGCATGGATTGAATTTCTGAGATTTTGAATCTGGATGATGACACCCGTTTTCCGTTTCAAATGAGCAATTCTGCGATTTCCGCGTTTTTTCAGTGATTGCGGAAAATCATTGTCTCTACATACATTCGCCGGTCATGGCGAATCATGGACGCCGGTCATGGACGTCTGTGATCTTATGCATGCAAGTAAATGGAAAGCGATATACTTCCAAGTGTGTTACACTGCCCCTGAATATGCATGCTCAGCAACTCAAAAAAAAGCATTCGGGCAACAAGCTTCACGTGTCTCGGAGGAAGCACGTACTTGCTCTTGCCCCTTCCTGGTTGATGGTCATTGCACGATACATAGGAACAGGTGGGAATTTCTCTTATCACTAAATTGGAGGGGGGTCCATCAACAAAAACATCACTGGTCTATTTTACTAAATTTAATGAGAATTTATTTAGTAAATGCAATATTGTTAAGTTTGTCTCTGTACAACATTACAAAAACACCTCCTCAGACATGGTCTTGACTTGACTCGATGTTGTGAATGGGGTTTTATTCACCAAGGAATTCTAAGATCATCCAGTTTCGTTGTTTTCCGTGGTCCTCTTCTCTTTAAGAATATTCCAGAATTGACCCTTTGGAACAGGTCATAACTGGTCATGAAACTTGTCAGTGAAACATTGCGTTAGTGGTCGCCTATCTTCCCGTCTTTGAGACTGGCGGAGGGTTCGGGAGGCAATGACACGGTAGATTCATACTGAGACGTGTCCCTTTATGTATTCCATTAAAATCCCTATTGGTGAGACAAGAAGGTTTTTGCATACATACATATATATCGATAGCAGCTGACACAAAATAGTCGACGTATTGTATTAGTCCGACTAAAGCTGGGCTTTTAAAAACATGTAAACATGTTAGTCTGACTGAAATTGCACTAAATCAAGACTTGGACTGAAGTCTGGCTCGGTGCTCCGTGCACGCTCTGAGCTTAAAGCGGCTGCCGCTTAGTAATCCTTGAAGTATAAATAGATTAAGAGTGACGTCAGTGCAAAACCTCCAATCCGGAAATTACCGTACATATTCTTATATAGTATTCCATGGTGGTGGTACACTTCGAGAAGAATTTTTAACAAGCAGTTTCATGAAAAGGAATGGAAACCAGGCAGAAGACTTCTGGATATCTGCTGGCAAGTAAATACAATTTTTTTTGTTAAACAAACTTGCTCGCTTCATGAGAAATGCTTGCAACGTAATTGACATCAGCTGGGATACGTAGATCTATATCTATATAGAATACAGCTTCTAAGATAGTAAAGCGTACTAAATGATTGTAATTATCATCAACTTACCGGTCAAGCAGTAGTTTAGCAAAGATATCGGGATCTGTGATGTTTGCAGTGTTTTTCCATCTGTCAAACTGTTCCGGGGTATGTATTGATGCTTGCCGACAGGCCTTTCCCACCTCACCTCGCCGCCTTTTTGATGTTTCTGGTGTATATTTACACGGCCTGCCTAATTTAGCTCTCGGCTTATCACCATCCTCTTTCTTCCTGGAGGCATCCATGTTTGTTTTCAAGCCTCGTTTTCGATCAAAAATGACGCAATGTTTTCAGCTGGGGAAAAGTAGTTCTAATGTAAACATAGCCATTATTTTTGCTTCAACATTAATTCCACTAATTATTTTTATTTGCTGAAACCTTAGCAACGGGGACGAATTGGGGAAATTTATTTTAGACGCACAAACTACATACATTTGTGTATTGAATGATGCAATAAACCAGATTTTGATGACGTATAAATAAATGGAGGAGCAGCAGTAGCTTTAAAGTAACCAAAGAAACATAAACAGAGCAAGGGGTTATGGCTAAAGGTGTTCATTTTTGAATGATGAAGAGAGAGTTCATGTCAAATACACGGACGGGAGGAAACCATGGAATAATCCATAAAAAGTGGCGGAACAGATAAACGGCACTGGATTTGAAAGGACGCGCGAGAAAAACCATGTTTAGGTAGTTAATGTGTCATTAGTGGAAAAATTCAAATGTAAAAATTTTCCTCTTCCAAGTCTTCGGACACGTGCATGCTCTGCCTATCTTGAAGACGAAGTTGAACTTCTAATTATTTAATTAGATCCCGGTGTTAGGCCTATTGGAAAGTTCTTGTCTATGTAAATGTAATGATTATCGTAATATTACTTCACTTTATAGTGCAATTTCCGTAAGCTCTCAACTGTATAGTAATAATAGCATGAACAATATATAGCTCACGCAAAAGGTAATAACATAAAATGTACAGAGCTGTGCATTTCTCAGATTTTTATTTATTTATTTTTTTTTTTAATTGGGTATTTTCACAATTAAATAAATTATTTTGCTTTATGATTAATGATTAGTCGTCCAGTCGTCACCCGTGTTGTAAATTTGGTTATTATTCCGCAATTTTTTCAATTTTATAATAAAAAGCCAATCTCTCTCAAACATCATCACTTCCTCTCTTTTTCTTCACTTCCTCAACTTCATCCCTACTACTTCTTCTTTTGGCTGCTCCCGTTAGGATCATCCTTCTCCACCTCGCTCTGTCGTCTGAATCCCTCTACAATCACCACATCCATAAATCCCTTACTCTTCTCCTCCTACCAGGCAGTTACATCCTCAACATTCTTTTACCAATATACCCTTCATCCTTCCTCTGCACATGCCCAAATTTCAAATCTCAATCTGTCCCTTTATTCCCAAATACTCTTACCTGTGCTGTCCCTCTAACATATTCATTTTTAATTCTGTCCATTCTTGTCACTTCCAGAGAAAATCACCGCATTTTTATCTCTGCCACGTCCAACTTCATCACTCCTTATTCTCTTCATTAGTCTCTTTGCTTGGATCCAGGGAATCGCTGTTTCCCCGGGTATCTAGGTTTCCTCCCCCAGTAAAGACATGCACATTAGGTAAATTTGCTGTTCCAAATTGCCCCCTGGTGTGAGTGTGAATGTAATTGGTTTTGTTTTGGCCCTGTGATGGTCTGGATGGACTATCATGTTATACTGAAAATATGTATATTTTCATCATCAGGTGGTTTTTACTTACATTTATGAAGTTGCAAACTGCTAAAATCCGATTTTCAGGGTGTAAAAGAAATGAATGAATAATTTTTCAATTATCTTTGTTCAATTATCTTTCTTCAACTAACCGATATGTTACAATACACTCTTTTCCTTTCCAATGCCGATACCTGACTTTTCAGTACTTGCCGATACCGATTCGATACCCATGCATTAAAAATATCAGCTGTGTACCCTTTACCCTGCATAGATCTGTAAACATTAACATGTGCAGATAATGAGTACCCTGACACATCATAAATGTGTGTGTATATATATATATATATATATATATATGCATAATTCTTTTGTTTTTTGATTAAAAAAAATGTTGAAAAGAATAGTAACTTAATGTAAAACTTATGCAATATCATCAAAGATTATTACAGTTCCTGTAAGCAAACTGTTTAGCATAGTCTCCTAAAAGTAGTGATTTAGTAAGTCGACTACTGCTTTGCTTTCGTACTGTTTTTGTGAAACTAATTACACCATTTGAATGCACTTTATTGCAGTTTTTCCTTTTTTCCCCTCCTTTCTCTTGGTGAACTTGTGTGCTCTTTTACATGTTTTTTTTAGCATAAATTTTCTAACAGTTCATATGTTTCATTATTTTATAGTAAACATTTAGAAAAATCTTCTTTGGAAAAATCCTCCCACTCTGAAATTACTTAGAATATATACTTTGTACAGACATGTAATTATAGCTTGAAAAAAAAAAAAAAATGCATTGCCCAGATGTATGTGTGTATGTATGTATGTAGAATTAAAAAACAACATAGATTAATCTATCACTTCTTTTACTCCTTAATGGCATTCATTTGCTGACCCTAAAATTCAGTGGAATTTCATCATGAAGTCAACACAACCTCAAGCTGTGGCACCGTTGCGGGGTTATGCTATTTGATTGGATAATGTGAGTAGACGTCAGTGTATATATTTACCCATTTCCGCACAGGAAGCAGAACGGCAGTGCACAAAACAGGAACTGATAGCGGAAGCAACGCATAGTGGTCGTGTTCTTGGACAAAGTGGAGTCTAAGCCTTTTATTGTGTGTCAGCGTCTCTAACATTTTTTTCATATAAATAGGCGACACTAGTTATACGAGTTGAATTTAAAGTCTCAAATGGCAGATACATGAATTGAAATGAGGAATCTTCAATGTCTTGCTTGTAGAATGTAAGTGGAAGCTGTTTACTTTCTGCGTCTATCTGCCTGACTTTGCCCTCATCCAAATGAGTCTGAAACGGAGAGTTGCCCTTGACAACCAGGCGAGGTCTAGCAAAAACTCCTCGTGCTGTCGGACTGACATAGAAACTCATCGATGGGGCATCCTCAACAGGCCTTGGCTGCAACTCCACACCAACTTTCCACCCATGGATTCCTTGGACACTCTTGACAATAGAATTCAGTCCAAGCAGGATCTGACCTCTTCTAACTGGAGCAGTCACACTTTACCTGCCAATCTCCCTGATCTCAGTAAAGTCACCAGCTCAGGCTTGCTACTGGAACATGTTCCACCTGAACTGCCCTTCTCGGCCTACAAAAGAGCACCATATTTTCGCTCGTTCTCTGAACCATCTACCAGCATGGTTACCGAACGTCAGCATTTACAAAGGAAGCAGAATAGCCACCACATTTCTGGGATAGTGTTGTCGATGTCACGGCGCATAAGTAGGATCCTGTCAGTCAGAAAGGAGCCGGAATCTGTGGAGATGGCTGAAGATGGTAGGAAGTTTTTATCATTCATAAATACAGCATGTACCGAGGTTTATTCTTGGTACACTGTAGGCCGTCAGTTACATTAGCATTGGCAGATGTGTGAAACGCCCATGTGGGATATTAAACTATCAACCCCTGGCTGTAAGATAAAATTATGTCTTATATAGGTCATTTATTGTGTAGATAGCATTACACATTTTCTAAACTAAAAAAAAAAAAAATCAGAATGTAGCTGGTAAGTGCGTAGGTAATTTTGTTTAATTCCAAATCAGCTTCTTACTAAAATGTTTCTAAATTTCAAAAATGTTGAGTGGGGAATGTAGCATTTTAAAATGCTGAAGATTAGGAGTTAAAAAAATAAACATTAATTTGGAATACATGTACATTTTGATAAAGCTGTGATAACCATGGTAAAATTGTTAGCATTAAAAAAACCAGCTAGTTATCAAAAATAAAAAATGTTAATGCTAACACGGCAATAACCATTATCCATGGTGCCTATCTGTCAGGGTCTCTGGAGTGGCTGGAGGCAGGGTAAACCCTGGGCGGGTCAGCAGCACCTAGCAGCCCATCATTCACACAGCAAAATAAATCAGAGCACAAACAATAGCAATGTAAACAATGAACATAAACAATAACATATGTTTTTCTGTTGCCATACAATATATATCGCCCGACGTCAACACGTTTGCCCAAGTGGCAGTACTATAAAGCTAGTTTTGTCCTTGCAAGGTCATTTTTAAAGACATCCATTTTTTAACATAAGCTACATGGCTATTATATAGAGACCCTTTATGCCTCTGAACCAGCAACAGTGTAATGTTTTTGGTTGTCTGTCAATCTGATTGTACGGGCCATTGTTTTGAATGTGATATCTCAAGAGATTTTCCTCAACTTTGCACAAATGCCCACCTTGACCCAATGACTAGATTGTGGAGGTCAAAGTTCAAGGTCACTACAGTCCTATGTGTGCCATTCTTATGAACGTGAAATCTTAAAAATGCTTTAAGGAATTTTCTTTAAACTTTGCACAAATGTCCACCTTTACTGGCGGTTAGATTTTTGAGGTCAAAGGTCAAGGTCACTGGGGTCTTAATATGCAGAGGCGTATAACCCCCAGGTGGTAGGCGTATAACCCCCAGGCGGTTCATAAAATTCTTCCTTTTTTTTTTCTTTTTTTTTTTTTTTGCCATAAAACCAAAACCGAGCAGCAGAAAGTCAGCACATTTGGTATGGTACAGGTTCATGTTCTGAACAGTACTCTACAATTTTGCATCAGATGGCAGCTATCATTTAATTTAAATTTTAACAGCTCAGCCGCTTTAAATCATTTGACCAAAAAAAAAAAAAGATATATATATATATATATATATATATATATAATGAAATTTGCTATACAGGTTCCACTTCTCACAAGGACTGATTTTGTCTCTTGGACCTTTCAAGTCTGCCATATTGGATTTTGAATTAATTTGCATAAATATGAATTAAGCAAAGATGACAACCATCTTCTGAACGGTTAAACCATGTCATCTTGAACGCATTCCGGACTTAAATCGCAAAGAAGCTGCCAGGTCATAAAATATGGCCACTACAAGACAATGAAGTTGCTTTATTTCCTAATTAGAATGCAGATGAGGCAATATCATGCTCCATTACGTCAAACATTCTGATTTTCTTGTGCACATCGACAAGATTTTAAATTTGATTTTAATTACAAGATTTGATTTGAAAAATTTTAATCACAAGATTTTAAATTTGAAAAAACGTCAAAAAAACACGGATTCCTCAAGCGCGTAAACACGCCCATTTTTATGTAAATTTTTAAAATGTAAAAATAAATAAATAAATAAAATGTATCTTATGAACCATAACTTTAGTTGATGCTAAATTGAACCTGTTAGGCCTAACTAAATTGTGAAGAAAAAGTTGCTGCATCAAAGAACCTCAGTGTAATTTGTCAATGGTTAATACTTGTGTTTCTAAACTGCTGGCCTGATCAGCACAAAGCCCTTGTACTGACCTCTGTCTACTGGATGAAGGAAGAGGTGCTACATAAAAAAAAACATGGCTGCCAGAAGCCAGTGAATTCGCAACATTTCTTAATCATGCAGTTGAACCAATATCAATCACTATTGCATTAATCATTCTAAAATGAATTGTCTACAATGACAAGGTCTTGTCGACAGGATATTCTAAATTTGAATGCAATTGGTTAAAATACACGGAATCCGCAAGCACTTAAACGTGCTAATATTTATTCCAGTATTTTTAATATGTGAAAAATATATTTAAAAATCTTCTCATGAACTGTAAATTCACTTGATGCAAATGATAGCGCCTGTGGGATATGCTTTGACTAAATTGAGAATGAAAATTCCCTGTCAGAGAACATCAGAGCTATGTGTCAATCAAATTGCAATGACATAATGCATTTTGTGGGTGGTTCTGAACCACTGGCCAGATCAACACAAACTTGGTATGCAAAACCATTCAACTGACCACTGTCGTTTCAAGACCGCCAGATTATCTTATTGGTGCTTGGACCCCGTAATTGCTGTTTGTAGATATAGTCTGAATGAATACTTCTAGATGTTGTTATTAGTATGGTTATGGTGATAGTGTTGGTGTTTCACTTCACTGTAAGTGAGCTCTCTTCCTTATTTGATGTCCATGTTTAACCCCACAGCAACTAACTGGATTCTCCCTTTATAATTAGCCGAAAGAACAAGTTTCTAAACACCATAAAAGGAAATGTCAAACTCACTAAACTGAAACACTCGTAGTGACCGTGTTGGTCGCAATGAATTTAACTCCGAATGCTCTGGGCTCCTGAACGTCCTTAACAATACCACTGATCTTCAAAAGGTGAAAGCTTATCCTGGGGTTGGCTGTCAGTTTGTTGGTTGTTGCATGGCCTTCTCCTTCCATCCCCCAAATCTGCTCACTGCCCCCCCCCCCCCCCCCTCTTTTTTCTTTGCAGAGGGAGGAGGGACGCTGCTCTTTTTGTATGCAAATAACTGTTTCAACAGGCGGACAAAGAATGAAGCCACACCACCTTAAGCATTATTATCCCTACAAAGACTGGTCAAGTCATGAGAGAAATCACAAAGCTCTCGGTTTTCTGATGAGAGGCATGTCATTAAGGAAGGGAGGGGGAGAGGGGTGCTGGATGGGAGACTAAGGATTTTTATGAATGGCCAGCAAAACTTAACTGCACACTTCTTATAGAGCTAAAAATTCTGACGAGTCCTTATATCAGAAGAAGAAAGTATTTTTGGCAAACACGTTGTTTTCCAAGGTTTCTACTTAGAGCTGAATTGATTTTAATCAACTCATTAGAATTTTTTGGTTTAGGGTGTGTATATATAAGGCTTTTATATATATTATTTTTTTTAAACTTTGTAAGTGCTCTGTAAATATTGTACCGCACTGGTGCACTGCCCAGGATTCTTGCCTGCCTTGCACTTGTTGATCCATGATGGTCTCTGGTACCCACCACCCAATAGACAAAAGTCTTCCATCCAGCATCAGCACACAGTAGCAACAACAGGCAGAAGGACAACAACATGATTTAGTTTCTCAACAAATGCAACAAACGTGTGCAGCCAAGTGGCAGGACAAGCTCTGCAGCTAGTGCGGGTGCTAGCGGCAGCCTCCAGACGCCTGTCAAATAGCAGATAATATCAGCGACTTTTTCACATTGGACTCCACGTGATTAGAAGGGACTCCTGGATCAAATTACAGATGCTGTGGCATTTCACATCCACAAGATATGGTGTCTGTATATACACTGGAGAAAAGTTCAATCAGGCTCTAAAAGAAAAACTACCCCAGATATGAGCTACCAAAATAGCCCCGCCCCATCAATGCAGCCTAGGAAACATGCCATGCCCTAATCTAATCTTTTTATTTATTTAATTGTTTGTTTTTTTTGTTTGTTTTTGTTTTTTACAAATTACGAATGTATTTTGTTTAGAAAAGTTTTTCAGGTATTTTTTATTTTTTATTTTTATTTTTTGAAAGGCACTATTTATTGATTTATTTATTTAATATTAATTTGTTTACTTGAGTTTACATTTCATTTATCCTCAAGGAGAAGGTGCAGTGAGTTTCTGAGCAGTAATAATAATAATTGATTATTTTCAAAAGGGGAAGAAATAAGATCATTTCCATATTTAGTGTATTGTATTTTAACACTTGAACTGCCGTTATTGGTCCAATATCTTCTCACCGAACCTGCCCACGTACCACCTTAGCCACAACACACACAAAATCACTGTTGTTTCAATGGCTCTGTGGTTCACTGTGCAATTCCTAGTTGTGGAAATTTGGGGTGGTGACATGGTGACATTTCTACTGGGAGGAACCCAGAAAGATGCAAATGAGCTGGGCAGCGTATTTAAATATTAAACAGTGTTACTAGTAATCCGTTGACTTGTGGGGGAAACAAAAGAGTTCTTTCTCTGCCCCTGGATTCAGCCAGCCAATCAGGAACCTAATAAAGGAAATGCATACAAATAGTGTAAATTATTTAACATAACAGATGGTTGTGTGTTTGCGTATATATGAAACGCACAACTGTATTTGAGTAACTCAAGTAACTATTTTTTACAACCATGAATATCAAAATACTCAAAAAGTCAAGCCTTGAGCTGGATCCGTACCAAGATATCAGGTTCTGGAACTCCACACTGTTTTATAAATCAGTCTTTCCATGAAATTGGGCTTATTTTGGTATTTGGCACTGTTATTTATTTATTTATTTTTACACCCAATGATAAAAGAAATTTAGACATGTGTCCCCTATGATGTACCTAATGATGACATAAAGAATTTAATAAAATAGAATTGTTCTGCTATGAGCTACCTCAAAATTAATGAATTTTTAATGATACTTTTTTTTTTTTTTTTTTTTTTAAATAAAGAGTCAGGAATGCAAAAATAGGACCAAAATTCGGACAGGAAAGGCGTTGATGCATTTCATCTTGTAAACCTCAATCAAAATTGTCTTCTAGACCATGATCAATAAGGACTGTGTTACATTTGACAATCCTGTTTGTTTTTCTAATTTAGACATTTTTTATGGCCTCTCATTAGAGGTTTCGCGCGTAACCCCTCATGTCCATGACCATTATATGCCGAAACTGAACATTCAAGCACAGTTAAACTGCAAGTGGTTTTGCAACAGCCGTCTTTTATTTTGTTAACACTCTGTCTTGCATATTTGCTTTGATTTCCAAAATGTACCTGTGAGAGAAAAAAAATAATAATAATAATTAAAAAAAAAAAATCATAGTGCATTATCTTCGTGTCCTTTTTGCCCTTGGTTATGTCTGTTATGTCTTGGTTATTTTAAAAATAGACCCAATGTAACTGATAACATTAGTCAACATTTTTATTTTTAGGCCTCTGTCTGCTATTTACCAGTTTCATACAAGCACCCAAATAAATTGTAGTTCAATATATACTACAGTGCAATGGTGAAATCTAATTGGTCCGCTATCTCGGGATCATAATTATTTCAAGTAGATAAAGCTTAAATGAAAAGGACAGACCCTCACAGTTTAAGGGCACATGAGCAGGCAGTATCCTCATCACGCATTAAAATGGAAAAGTTAACCATAAAAATCTTGTTTTAGTTTGTTTATCTTGCATTTCCCCGTAGTATATACTAATATTTTTAATTAGTGTGCAAATAATAAACCTTTTATTTATTACGTTATTAGCGTAAACAAACTGCGAATAAAATACGAATGGTGACAAAATATATGGAATAACACTTTTTCTTGCGAACCAAAAAAGAATAATTTGCGAGCAAAACGACAACTTTGCGACCTTCTCGCGACATGTACGAACTGTTTGAGAAGAGTTTGAGACTAATCCGCGTCAGAGCCTCGTTTTGCGACATTTACGTCAGTCACTTTTTTATTGCACGTCTAGTGTGATCACCCCCTTAAAGATATGCTAAATGAAGTACTGCTTGTCCTGTGCAGCGTAATGCAATTAAAACACACACCATTTTAATTGCATGATTTCTGTAGCAGTTCTATTTATGTGCAGAGAGCCTAAAGTAAAGTAACTCGCTTCAGTCATCAGAGGTTACACTTATATATATATGTGTGTGTGTGTGTGTGTATTAATGTGTGTGTGTGAACTAAAACTCTGTGTGGCAT
>JBCNYH010000022.1:2656041-2667895 GCA_039654325.1 Tandanus tandanus | reverse complement strand
CACACAGGAGGGGCTGTCTTATAGCTAGTGATTGTCCGTAAGCCATGCCACATTCTCCTGGTGTTAGTAGGGTCGTTCAAAAAGTTGAATTTAACGTACTATTTTGGGGACTAGTCAGCAACGTTCACCTCGCCTTTGGCAAATAATTGTTTGGTATTTTAATTTTGGCTTAATATGTGCTAAAATAAGCAGAAGAGCACCATACACAATCCTTCCATGTAGCCATCAGGTTGTAAATAGGTTATTTGACCAGCAACAACATTCATATTTTAAGTTCCCTAACAGCTGCTCTTCCCTGTTGTCTGATTATGTGATGCTTCTTCTTTCATTAGTTCTCACGCAACCCCTTGGCAACAATGTTTCTGCTTAATTTTTTTTTACAGAAACTTGGTGAAATTTTTCACGTGTACCATAAATCTGACTACTGTGTAAAACTCCACTATTCGTGGCGCATGGTCTCTTGTTTACATTATTTGCAAAGGCTTCAGTTACACAAAGGATTGCTTTGCTTTGTTATTAAAAAAAAACAACAACAAAAAAAAGATGATGAACAAGATTTTTATTTTTTTTGGTTTGGTGTGTGCGTGTGTATGTGCGCGTGTGTGTAAGGGGATATTATTGAGCACTTGCTGTTTTGGTGGTGTTTAGCAGGCCGACGCATTCTGCCCTGTGAAACCCCATCCTGGACAGATGGCATAGTCTCTCCCCAAGTAAGACACATTCCATGTGGGACAAGATGTGGATATACATACAGATACACACAGGGACTGGTCTGGGGCCCGCGAAAGCATTGAGATGCACAAGGGTGTCTTACAGGGTCATACACGTGCATTCTCTACATGTACACGTGCATTCTCAACAATGTCTCGTTGCAAGTACAAATCAGTGGAATATGCGTACGGCTGTCTCTCTAAGGGGAAGTTGATCAGCAGATAAGGCTTTGGAGTGGAAGTTGTGATAAATACATAGCAATGACTGAGGTTTTTAATTCCTTAAATATAGCTTTTGTCTCGTTAGTAAGTCACTTTCGATAAATAAACCTCAGTGTATCACAAGAAAGGGTTATGTTATCAAAGCCTATATTGAAAATACCAGGTTAGTTTGGCTTCAGTCAGTCAGTGCAATTTAAAAAATACATCACCTAAATTTGTATATTAAAAAGGCTTGATTTTTTTTTTTTTTTTTTTTTTTCTTTTTTCCCCCCTCTGGTTCATTTTCATAAAGCTGTCAAAATAAACTAGTGTGCTAATATCTGGTACTCTAGCTTCAAGTTTAACACAAAATACAATTTTTAAGTTTTACAACTAAGGCTAATGTAAGGCTGTGTGGTGCAACTTGACCACATGTCTGTAGTTGTTGCAAAATAAAGTACATTTATGAAGTTCCTTTTAAATTCTGACCTGGCATTCCCCATACACCATAAACGTGGCAAATAAACAGTGAAATGTTTGAGGCTAGGCATTACATACCTGTAATGTGTGTTGACTCGTAGAACACTCTGAACCCTAGCTTTTTAACGGTTTGAATCAGGACCATGTCCTTACATATGTGTGTCGTTGTAGCGTGTATAATTTCTTTCCATTGTCAAGATTTCTTGCCATATGGATTTCCTCTGGCAAAAGACTGTTTATGGCATTAATATTAGTGTTAAGACTGGAGTGAGCACACGAGCATGTGCAAACCCTGACTCACATAAGTACTTTAATTTCTTTGTGGAGAATAAAAATGCTCGTGTGAAATAAAGTGTCTGTGTGAGTGAAGGTATGCATGTGTGGAGCAAGTGCTCATGCAAGTTTTGAGCCACACTTGCTTGACTCATCTCCCTTACTGTGGTGCTGGCTCCCCAGTGTAGTTGAATCACCATGGTTACACTACCATGACACACTGGGAGCCAGCATATATATGGTTATGTGCATGATAATCTAGTCTGTACATTAGTTATTCAGCTCAGAATGCAACCATTACCCCTGACACACAGCATTTTGCATTTCTGACAAACCCTTTCCTGCCCTCCTTGCACAATCTATTTGTGGATTTCATCCCCACCCCCAAGTCACAGTCTGGTGGCTCTTGTGTTGAGCCGGCACACACCCCAGGAAGCACAGTCAGTTAAATATACAATGCAGCATACAGCACTGTTTAGGACACCCCTGTAGTTGTTTAGAACTTCAGGTGAGCTGAACAACCACAAAGCATGCCAGGACTCAGCACACTATCGCTGCACCATTACCGTCAGCACTGAAGCATCACACACTGCAACGGCACGACTTTATGAAATCAAGAAAAATGCAAACAGGTCAAGATATCTCAAGATAAATATGCTCAACCCTTACAGCTGGGATATTTTTTCTAATGAAAGACTGCGTATTTCTTTAAATAAGTGAAGAAAACACACAAAACTAGAACTTCTTATTGTTATTTATTCATTATTTCAAATAACTGAATCAAAGTGAGTCACAGTGGCGTTGACATTAGCACGTCCACCTCTCAGCATAAAGGTCCTGGATTAGAGTCCTGGGCTCGGGCTTCTCTGTGTGGAGCTTGCATGTTCTGTCCGTGCTTGCATGGGTTTCCTCCGGGTACTCCAGTAGACATGCACATTAGGCTAATTGGCTGTTTTAGATTGCCCCTTGGTGTAAGTGTGAATGGTTGTGTGTGCGTGTGTTGGTCCTGCAGATGGTCTGGTGAGCTGTTCATGGCGTACCTTGCCTTCGCCCAGTGTCAGCTGAGATAGGCTCTAGACTCCCCGCAACCCTAATAGGAGTGAGTGAGAAATCAGAGCACACATGACTTGAAATCAAGCATCTTGTGAGAAGTTTTTAGCTGTAATGTAAAAAAGCATTGGGGCTGTTGGTGTAGTGGTTAGGGTGCTGGGCTCATGAACAAGAGGTTGTGGGTTCACATCCAGCTTATACCCCCACCGTGCTAAGACCCCTGGGCAAGGTCTCAAACACAAGTGTGCCTCTGTCTACTTAGTAGTATAAATGGGTACCATTAAAATATTGGGAAAGTAACCTGCGATGGACCATCATTCCATCCAGGAGGAGTTGAACTCCTAAGTTGCTTCACGTTACAGAAACCGGGATAAGCTCCGGCTCTTACCTTAATGTAAAAAAGCAAGTTTCCTCAGAAAGTAGAAAATAAATACCTTGCATTTCGTGCCAATCAATTGTTTTAAATATTGCCATTGCCATGACTTAAATTTTTATAAATAAACATTATTTTAAATAATTCAATTTGAAATAAGTAACTTGAATCTCTTGTGAACAAATATTTTAAATTCTGCCATGTGCAAAAATGTCAGCAGAATATTACTGATTAAGAGCAAGAGAGGGACTTGGACAGAGCACCCCTGGCCTCTGATTCTTCTCTCAGCGATCTTGTCCCTTCACTCTACTGTATGCACCAGGAAGTAATTTAGGTCCTTACTGGGTCAGTCTCATAGAAATGCATATTTTATGTCCCACTCTTTATATACCCAATTATTTTTTTAAAAAGATTGCAGTTTTTTTTGTTTTGTATAAATCACATGGTATAATCAGAAATGCTGAATTAATAATGTTCTGTGTCCCCAATACTGTTGTCACTACTTTAGCATCAGTTCTCCAGTTATTAAAATGGATTTGCCCAGATCTGTTCTGATATAAAAGTACCTTCATGTGTTGACAATGTAAGTTGAATATGTACAAAGACAGAAAATGAATAAATTTTGGCGTTTCGAGCGTATGGAGTTATGTTCCCCAAGAACTTTGTCAACTCTGTTACGTCAACAGAAAAATCCTGTATTAATATTGCTGTAATTTATGATTCTAAAAAGCTGGAGCTTCAAAACTTTCCAGAAATATACTCTGTACCATAGTGTTTATTTGTAGATATTTTGCAAGTATTTCTGTGAAAATTATTTCTTGGGAAGGTGCAATTAGAAGTTTGCACTTTCATGAGAATGACCCTACTAAGAAACACTAACGTGTTTAATTTTTCAGTTTTCAGGCAGGATCTGAGGCCTGTAATAATATTTCCTCCTGAACTGAAAACCCCCTGAAATTCCATGTCCATACATTGAGTTCTGCAGCTTAGACACCTTTAGTGCCATTGTCTGTTGTAATGGCCACAAGATTCTCTTCAAAGCTTATTTCTCAGGCTCTGGACAATCACTTGTTTTCAACTAGAAAATATGCCACCTCAAGGCTAAGTATGGCTCCATTGTCCTACTTGATCGGAGATCAGATCTGGCTGCAAAGTGCTATATAGATTTCAGTTCAGCAGCTGCCTTTTTATGACATGTTTTGTACAGTCTGTTTTCACAATGGCAGAGTGTATCTTCCTTCGAATTCCCAATTGATTTGATTGATTTTATGTTGAGATTAATTAGATTAATCTAGATTAATTTGCAATTAATTTAGAACACTGCCCTACCACAAAAAAAAGGTTTAAGCTGCTTTTTTTTTTTTTTTTTTTTTTTTTTTCCCCCCCTTCCAAAAAACAGTTGTGCACTCCTCACACCCTGAAAATTGAATCTAGAATGTGTTTTGTATGCTGTAGCTTTACAGTTTCCCTTCTCTGGAATCAAAAATCTGTTCCAGCAAGAAAATGCCCCTGTGCACAAAGAGAGGAGCATGAAGACATGGTTTACTAAAGTTGGTGTGGAAGAACTCACACAGTGCCCTGACCTCAACTCCTCTGAACACCTTCAGTCATGTGCACCTGACCTAAACCCCACTGAACATCTTTGGGATGAACCAAAACACTGCATCCCAGGCATCCCCACTCAACAACATTGGTGCTAGACCTCTCTGACTTTGCCATATAGTGTATTTAAAAAGGTTGGGCATTGTGTGTTAAATTGGGCCTCTTTGTACCCCTGTTGTATCTGACTGGTAGATGAAGGGGTTTTGGTATATTCGATCTTCTGATAAATAATTATCATTCTTCTCTGGCCTTGAAAGAGTCCCGAGGAAGGGTCAACATTTTGTACTTTGGTTTATCAGGGATAGAAGGTGACATACACGTTATCCTCTTGTAGATTGGTAGCCGCAAACCTTTCCAACATAATTATATTATTTTTCAAGCAACTCTTTTCTGCTTTGCTGAACTAACACTTAAAAACTAATTAATATTAATAACATCATGTTTTTTATGGACAAAACTCCAGGTTTGTTTTTAGCATTCAAAAGGAATGTGCCAGCGCTACCAGCTGTTGGACTATCTGATAAAATTTCCGGAGCTCACTTGTCTTGTTTCCAAGCTGATTAAGGACAAACATGTGACATCACTCCGGGAGGGCTTTGGCACCGGACTGCTTCCCTAATCATTTCACACGTCTGTGATTGGCACATGATCTGTCTCAGGAAGGCTCTTTATCTTATAGTGCCATATGCTTCTCTGGCATGAAGCTGTCCCCAACATAAGCTAGAATCTCATACAAAGAAGTAGCAGCTCAGCCTCCCAGACCTTTTTCCATCTTTCCCATTCCTCCCGCTCTGTCAGAGTGCCTATACAAATGTCTGTTTATGTGGTAATTACTTGTAGGTTTGTGTAGCAGAACATGTTAAAAGCAATAGTCAGAAAAAACATCTTGTGCGACTGCCACGCTGGAGCGAAAGCTTTCTTGGTATCCTTTTCTCACCTACTGAGCCTTTCCACTTCCGAAATATTCCTTTACCTCACCAGCTGGACTCAACCTGAGTCATTTTTGTATTAGGGACCTAGTTTTCCACTGTAGCCTTTCCGTGTAGCTGGTTATCATAGCAGTCAAACTGCCGCGACGTCAGTTTCAGTGTAACACATGCATCGCCTTTATTAGTAATAGTAATAATAGTGGTTGTACTTATCATAAACTGAGCTGGCAAACTGAAAACCTTTTTGGAACAGACAACCCAAATAATATGCGTAATAAGGAGGACTTAACACCGGACTAACACCCTACACAACTCATACAGGACTATGCAAACGCACTTTACATTCTATATATCGGAGGACGTAACACTGTACCAGCACCTTAATCTTATATTTTTATACTTTTTTTAATTTTATCCGTGTCTGCACTTTACATAGGACTAAAATATTGCACCCACACCTTACTTTTGTATTTTGCACCACTCTGACTACCTCACTGCCCTTTTCTCCATAGTCTGTACCCTTCTTGTTTGTCTTACACTAGCTTTTTGTTAGCCTTATAATTATTGTTTAGTAGTTTAGTGTTTATCATTACTATCAGTTGCCGTTGTTGTTACTGTTATTGTCTACGGCACCTGGAGCTCACACGAACGACATTTTGTTCTTCTACATGCCCTGTCTGTGGATGAATAACAATAAAGTTGAGTTAAAGTTTTGAGTTGAGCAGAATTCTGAGCATATCCCTATGCAGCATTTTCTGATACTTGTAAACCGACTACATAATGAGAAGATAGTGTAAACATCGACATCCTGACCATTTGAGTGACATTTTGTTTTAATCAAACGTGAGCAGCGTGATTAATTGTGGCTTGCCATACCACACATAATATACATACATGGGTCATTCCATGCCAAATCATCAGATTTTTTTTTTTTTAGAAAACTTTCCACCTCCTGGTCTCAGATTTTCCTCAAAAAAAAAAAAAAAACAACAACAAAAAAAAGGATTTGAATCTTCATCATGAAAAAAGCTTAACCTGAAAATTTCAGCAAGCTTGGAAAATTATTGACAATTTGACACCTATTTGAATTTTGAAAAACTTCAATTTTTAAAAGGTCGTATCATTGAAATTGAGCAGATAATATCTCAAATTTTGTTGTTCTAGTTATATGTTATGTGTAAGTTTCATGATTCTTTAATAAATAGTTCAGGATTTATAGAGCATTAAAAATTGGCATTTTAGCTCGTCAACAAAAGTCACCTAAAAATGTCACCTATGTTTTATAAAATTCATATAGCTGTCAAATCGTGGATTATTGTCCGATCTTGCTGAAATTTTCAGGCTAAGCACCGTCTGATGATTTGACCCGGAATGACCCACGTAAATACGTTTATCACTGTTTAATTTGATCACGGTTTTGTTCAAGATGTTCCTCTTGCACAGTGACAACACAGAGTAACACAATCAGTAGCCACTCTAACCACTCAGTGTTTTTAATGTTACTTTTTGGTATCACCCGTCAGTAGAGGTGATACCTAAAAAGTACATGTATACTTCTGACTCAGGCTGGTCTTCTATCATACGTTACTTACTTCACTTGGTGACATAAGTTACTAATCGAAGGTGTTAGCCTTGTATTACATTAGGCCTATAAGTATGAACTGGCAAAGAGCAGTGGCTCCGACATGCTTGATTCTTATTCACACTCGAGAGATGCACTAATTTATTTGACTTTGCTTTTAATTTAATTGCACCATTCATGATTAGGCTCTTTTGTTAACAGGCCACTTTCCTAATCAGAGGTGACAGTGGAAAGCTCAGCTCCGAGCTCAACCTCCTGAGCTGTGTATTTATAAACTTCAGGCGCACATCCCAGTTTTCTGAGTGGCACTCGATGTGATTTACTCTTAGTTGTGGGTCGGTCTTGGGCATTTTCTTAAAATATCTCGTATCTTCCCTTTTGTGCCTCTTTCCTCCCTTTGTGGTCCTACGATTGTAGTTGTTAAATAGAAATGGTTTCAAAGAATTGTCCAATACTGCCCCCTGCAGCTCAAATTGTATACGCCCTCTTTTGTTGCATTGGATTGACTTGAGTAGGAGTTAGTTTTATTATAACTTAAAAATAAATTTAAAAAAAAAACAAAAAAAATATCATAGTACAAGAATAGAAAAACTTATACCTGTATTGATTTAAGAATATAAATTTTAAATAAAATTATACTTGTGTCCTTTAAAAGTCAGTGAAGTTGCTGTGGTCAGACGGCTGGCTCTTTACGCTGCAGACCAGAGCCATCAATCAGTGTGTTCCCTATTTAATGGCTTGTGCGTATTGGGACCTCTGGTGTTCAAATAGTCCAATTGCTTTTGAAATATACCGTAATCAATAAAATGCCCCTATACATGATCGTACAATCTGAAAGACGTTTTATAATCGCACCCTTTTTGCAAGTCCTTAAATCCGATTAAGTCATGTTGCGTATTCGGAGTGCATATTCCGTTTCCCAGTATTTTGGTATCCCACAATGCTTAGTGCTGTGTTTCTGTTTACAAAGGAGTCTGTTCTTTCTCCTGTGTGCAGATGTGAAAGGGCCACCGAGCCACCGTTTCTCCTGTGGCCAGTCACCCTTCTCTGAGCCCAGTGTCTGGGAGAAGAAGTACTGCATCCTAACTGACAACCAACTCATCCTGGTCAACCGGGAGGAAGAGGTGAGAGCTTTTTCTGAACTCCTTTGTGTGTAACTTCGTTCTTCCCCACTGAGAGGGAGGATACGGCGTATGGAGAGGAAGGGGATTTGGGGCACTGAGTTTTTATTACAGGTTTCCTTTTAAAAAGGTGAGGCGGTGCTCTTTCTCAGGAAGCAGTTGATTAGGGCCATTTCCTTTAAGGCAGTGCTTTGGTTTGTCCTTTACTGATTGAACTTCTCAGTCTGGTGTTGGGTGAAACAGTAACATTCATCTATAAGACTGCTACGTGTTAGTTTTAATAGTATTCATTTTATTTATTTGCCAAACTATTTTATCCTATTAGGGGTCGCAGGGATGCTGGAACCTATCTCAGCTGACTCTGGGTGAAGGTGGGGTATACCCTGAACAGCTCGCCAGTCCATCACAGGGCCAAATACTGTAGTATTAATAGTATATTCATACAACGTAACAAGTACTCCGTACAAATTCCTACTTGTTCATGTATTGTTACTTAATGTGAACTAATAAAAAGTTAAAGGGCGGCTTGGTGTAATAGTGGGTAGCGCGTCCGCCTCGCAGCAAGTAGGTCATGAGTTTGAGTCTCGGACTTGGGCATTTTTGTCTGGGGTTTGCATGTTCTCTCCATGCTTGAGTGGGTTCCTTCTGGGTACTCTGGTTTCCTCACACAGTCCAGAGGCATGCACATTAGGCTAACTGGCCGTCCCAGATCGCCCCTAGGTGTGAGTGTGAGTGTGAATGGTTGTGTGCGTGTTGCCCTGTGATGGTCTGGCCAGCAGTTCAGGGTGTACCCTGCCATCGCCCAGTGTGAGTGCTCGCGACCCTAATAGGATTTAGCGGTTCAGCAAATGAGCGAGTGAGTAATAAAAGTAATAAAAAGGAGTATAATTATGCTAAAACAACAGGAATGTGAAGGAGGACAAATCCACCTGTGGTGATACGCACTGTCACCTTCAGGTGCATTTATTCAGGTAAAATGATTTAATTTATAGTGACTTATATTGGGGTGCATTGTTCTGCACAGTTTTTGAAGGGTCCATATTTTAGCCATAATAAATTCTACCCATACCTCGGGCTATGTGATAGGATGATATCAGTTGTATGACAATGAAAAAACGTTTATCTTTTCATACTATGCGTTTATCTTGTCTTTTATTTTACTGTGTGAGAAATCACATTCTTTACAGCAACATCTTCCATTACTGGAAGGTTCATTTGGGATGCTGCTGCGCGACTGCCGCTGCTGTGCTGAATGACTGGTTGCTAGGTGTTATGTTAGTTGCTGCTGACATGCCCGGAGTGTACACCGCCTCCTGCTGTTCCAACTTCCTTCGCAAACCTGACAGATAGACACTGTAGATTATGGTTACAGCCTCGTTAGCATGGACCTAGTTATTAGCTTAAGATTTTATATATATGTATGTGTATATATATATATATGTGTGTGTGTGTGTGTGTGTGTGTGTGTGTGTGTGTTGTACAGTCCATCTGACGCACGCACACACACCAGGAGCAGTGAGTTAGGGGTTTTAGAGGTTGACTTAATTGTTTTAAGCATTTAATATTATCAGTAAGAAATGGTCTCCTTTGTGAAATAAGGACTTTTATTATTAGTTTGGATCCAAACCTGTTTTTGAGAACTAGCCGTTCTTTTTAATGCTGATGATTTTACTATGGTTATCAACGTCCCAAATCAAAATGTGCATGTACACGTATATCAGGTAACAATTATGCACCCATCGCAAGGTGGATGTTGTTTAAAAGACCCCAATTCAGAACGTTGAGGTTGAGGCACTTAATTATTTTAGTAAAACATAGGCAAAAAATGCAAAGTTTATAGTTTATTCCTAACTTTTTTTTTTTTTTTTAGATCAGGACAGAAGCATGTGAGCTCCGAGCATATGCATGAGCTGGTGCAGATGAGAGGGGTACAGACTGTGAGGGTCCATCGTTGGTTGATGTTGGCTGAATCAGAATGGCGTTTTTAATCCTGAGATAGAGGACTAGTCAGATCATGCCATTATTAATACATATAATTTTTAAGAAATGTAGCATTGTTGTTCCCAAAATGTTTTAGAATTTTTATTAGGTGTATTTGAAGCATCTTGTTTATTTATTTGTTTCTATTTGTGTAATTTTATTTGTATAGATTTTTCAAAACACCTCTTATATGAAACTTTTTTTTTAAAAATTACGTACTCACATGCTACTTTCAGAAGTATTTTCAATTTGGTCTCGTTTCCTAATATTGCACATGGATTGGACGCTTTTTCTGGCTCCTTAGACTTTTTGGAGTCTAAGGAGCCAGAGAACCCCACTTGAAATCATTCTGTACAGAACACTGTGTTAAGTTGGAATGCTGCCATAGTAACTGTTAGTTGGCTATCTAAGGGATCTGAATGGTTCATTGTTAGCCGTCACTGGATTGACTTTTTCTGCTATACTGTGAAAGCATGCACCCCAAGCGACCTCTATTAAAAGACCTCTGACCTTTTCCCAGATGCCAACAGAGGTGCGTGAAAGCCCCACAGCTTCATCGTCCAAGAGCCGAAGCTTGAGGAGAACAGTCAGCGTGCCTTCTGAAGGACAATTCCCAGAATTTCCAGCAGAGGGAGCATCTGTCTTGGGTGAGACACTTTTTTTTTTTTTTTTTTTTTTTTTTTTTTTTTTTTTTGTTGGGGGGTGTCCCATGTAATGGGCAGATCATGTAGTGATGCTCTGCTGGGGGTTGTCCCTCTTTCTCTCTGCGTCTTTGTATCTCTATCTCTTACTATCTTTCCCCCTGGTGTATCACATGACACAGTCATAGAAATTTCTACTCAGTTTTCATATACTGGCAGAACTTTGAGTTCATTTCATTTATAACATTTGGCAGACGCCTTGATCCAGAGGTATTTTGATTTTTATCTCATTTGTACAACTGAGCAGTTAAGGATTAAGTGCCTTGCTCAAGGGCCCAACAGTGGAAACTTGGTGGTACTGGTGGTTGAACCCCAGACCTTGTGATCAGTACCCCGGCATCTTAATGAATGAGCCCTCAAAGTTATGAGGAGACAACATTTTTTAAATGATTATGCAACCACCAAGTATTTTTGAAAATAAGACCACGGCATAAGAAAATCAGGTGGTGCAACACTGCAGTGGTTTTTTTGTTTGTTTGTTTTTTTTTTCCCATTAATGCACACTGCCATGCCAAAAAAAAGTCTCACACTATATTTTGATGGACCATCTTTAGCTTTTATTGCAGCATAAATGCACCTTTCACTGGGGATATGGTCAGGACTCTGTGGTGGCAATCTATTGCCTATTTTTAGCCTAGCATCAAATCACTCCTTTTTTCCATGGTCCATCGTCCGTCTATTATCAATCCATGTAGAAGCTAGCTAATCCCAGAAAACTACTTAATGGATCTTCATGGTATTGTTTCCATAGTAGAAGATACAGCTCTGTTATGTTGCAGGTGGGGGGTGAATTTACTTACAGCTGTAGTAAAACATAGCAGGGAATTCTACTGTCCTTATTTTTATATATAT
>JBCNYH010000022.1:2612818-2655941 GCA_039654325.1 Tandanus tandanus | reverse complement strand
CACACACGATTTAACTTCCCTAATGATCTGATCTACAGAGTCAGTCAGGATTTTTTCGCTATCCTTCCAGGTTTAATACTGAATCGGACACTTCTTAACCTAATTTTAGTAATTTTGACAATCTCCTTAGTTTTGTTTATTTGTTTATTTATTTATTTTTGCTTGGTGTAGGTCAGTAACATAGTAACATCTTTTTCTACAACCACATAATATGTCTCCCAAGTAACAAGAAGGTACTCACTGCACCAGTTAGGGTTAAATAACATCCTGCCGACTGAAACATATTAGTCAGTGCAGTAATTATCCAATCAAAGGTTTGTGCCTATCCACATTGTGACCTGGATTGAACGTAGCAGGGCAGTGCATCTCAGCCACTACCTTTCTTTTGTTTCTATAATGTTGGCTGAAAGTCTAAGCCTGTAAAATGGCTAAACTTGACTATATGTTGTCCTCTAAACTGGATGAAGTCCTATACGTTCTCAGTAGGACGTGGGCTACTGGATACTTACAAGCAGGGGTGGCTTTGGAATTTGGAAAAGAAAATTGTAGTCTGTGTCAGGCATAATATCAGTCTCTGTCCCTCTCTCCTTCGCCCTCCCTCCTTCTGTCCGCCACTATGAAGTGTGCATGCATGCCTCACTGTGACCACTGACCCCGTGGGTGCAACACAGGCTGAGCAAGGCACAATGCACTAGGCATTGTGGACAAGGGCAGCAGCTTCAACAACGCCTCAGAATTCATTTTCCTTGAGGTCAGAACTGAAGGGAGAGGGTTATTTAGCTGTTAATGCATTTACTGTGTAACAATGAGTTTAAAATGAAGCTTCGCTCTTGAATGAAGACATAATGTATATACAAAGTGGACTGCAGACTAAAAATGCAGTATGGTGTTTTCACGTCAGGGAGCTCAATTTACTGCAGCCCTCAGAGGTGTTCAGCTGAAACACGATCTATGTCAGTCAGGATGGCATTTACAGAAGAAACAACACGATTTTGACTTTACACTGCTCAAAACACCTAACTCCATTCAACAAGGCACAGACTTGCATCTTATTACAGCCAAGTGAATCTATAAAAGCAGATGGTTAAACCCCTCATATTGGTACTTGTTGGGACACTTCTTGACCAAATTTGCACATCTCCACTGTGCAATATTAACCCACCCTTCTTTACAGAACTGTTCAAGCTCAGTCAAATTGGATGGTGACCATTGGTGGGCTGCAATCGTCCAGTCATGCTACAGATTTCCAGTAGGGTTTAAGTCTGGGCTCGGACTAAGCCATGCAAGCATGACCACTTTTTTTTCCCCTCCTTAAACTTACTAAGCCACTATGCGGTCAACTTTGCTTTTTGCTTCAGGTCATTGTCATGGTGGAAGGTGAACCTTCTTTCCATTGACCACTTTCTGGCAGATCAGCAGGTGTTCCTCAATAATTTAGCAATATTTATCCCCCTTGGCAAGTGGCCCAGTCCCTGCTGCAGAGAAACACCCTGTTGCTTTACTTTATGTATGGTGTTCTTTGCAAGGCAAGCTGTTGGCTTTTCACCAGATATACCATTTCGTGTTGAGCCCAGAATGGTCTCATGTGACTTTTAACACCTTTTTCCATCTGGCCTCAAAATCTTCAGCTGAGATTTGATGTGGCCTTTTTTGAGGAGGGGCTTTTTTTCTTCCAGCTCTACAATACAAGCCACATTTGTGGACCATTTGTGATGTCATCTGCACACAATGACTACTCTTTGCCAAGATTTTCTGTAACTGCTTCAAAGTTGCCATAGGCCTCTCGGTAGCCTCTCTGAGCAGTTTCCTTCTTGATCTTTCTTACCAAATTAGAGGTAGAGGTAGACATTTCGAGGTACCAAATACTTTCCACTTCTTCATTTAACACTTTACTGTGCTCCTTGAGATGAATAAATTTTTTTTTGTGTCAGTCTCCTGACTTGTGCCCGTCCACAACTTTTTCCCTGAGATCCTTTGACAGTGCCTTGCCACCCGTAGGTGATTACCTGCTTTCAGTTACCCTTTCAAGCACTGGAATGCTCTAGGAATAGCTCCTTTTATACTGAAATAGGGAGATTGATTACAGGTGCAAGCCAGTTAGCTTGGTTTGCAATGGAGAAGGTGATTAGTCACACCTTATTTAGTTTAAGAGTATTTTTATCCTTTAACCATTTCAGCGTTTTATTTATTTATTTATTTTTGTTCTTTTCTTCTGAACTGTTCTTTTTTACTTGGCTCTTGAGTAAATACAGCATGAAAACTTTTTTTTTTTTTTTAATGTGTGTGCCTTTTATTTTGGGCTACAAAGCAACCAGATTTTGGAGGGGTGTTTTTTATTTATTTTATTTTTGTATTATTATTTATTTATTTAAAAAAAATTATAATTTTTTATATATATATATATATATATATATACCCACTATAAATTATTTCAGGCATAAATACTTGGAACATGAAGTAAAATATCACTATTTCTCTCCCATTCAAAACTCATCCTGAATTTCCAGTGGCGCCTGCTGCTGTGCACTGTTTTGGGTATTAGGTATCTATTTGAGACAGCCTATTGTTTTTCCAGCTTGATTGCGCTGCACTGCTTTTCTGAGCTGCAGCTTGCATGTGCATGTTTAACAAAGTGCTCTGTTTTGCTGGTCCATGCGTTAAAGCTGCTTTTGTTTGTCTCATTTTAGTAGTCTGACAGAAAGCCCGGTGGGTTTGACTGTTCCGGTATGCCGGCTTTTCTACATTCCAGTGTAGGGTGAAAGACGGAACAGCACTAGAAAAACAATGTCATTCTGTTAATTACTCAGTTACTGGGTTTATATATAAGCGTCATGTTGGAGTATTGACACAAACATGGAGTATTTTGGTGAGTTTTCAATTTGCAACTTTCAGCTGTCTTCTTAACCACTGCAAGGTTGTACCTAAACTGTCTCCTTTTTTTCTTTTTTTTTTGGAATTTTTTTTTTTCTAAAAAGAAGTATTTTAGTAAATTACCAAAATGTACAACACCAGATGTTCTTAATTATGGGTTCCTTCATTATTAGTAATCATTTCAATATTGATGTGAGTTGATGACCATCTGTTATTTATTTGTAATATAATTGTGTTGCTATCTACAATTTTCAGAATGATCTGGCTACCTAAAGCCATTCATAACCTTTTGAGTATGTTATGTACCCTGACATGGGATTGTTTCAGTCCCCCAAAACAATTTCTCTTTCATGTGCTGCCAATCACATACATTCAGTCATTCATAGAATTGAATTTTTAAAGTTTATTTGATGGTTTATTTATTTTAGATAATTTAAGTAACCCCTTTTTATGTACATGAGGTACCATGGTTTGTATTCTTTGACTGTCTGTAACCAAAAAAAAGGCAGTAGAAAGCTGTACCGATTGAAATCTAAAGGCATTATTGTGCTCTGACATCAAAATGCCTATATGTCATTAAAACCAAACATACAATCCAGAAAGTAAAAACTGTAAAGCTAAGCGACGCCTTGTGAGTGGAATCAGATCAGATTTGCTTATAAACAATTTTACTAAATGTTAGATGAAATAATTAGCAAGACGTAGAAGGACAGATTCTATAGAGCAAAATTCAATGAGGGCTGCAGTATGAGGCTTTCCTGTAAGTAGCTCCAGAGAGATAAATGGATGCTGTGCTAGGCAGAAACCTCAGCATGGGTGGTGGTTCACAATTCCCTCAGCTGATGTTTCGGTAATGTAAATGGATGAATATATTAAGTAAATGATTTGCGACAGACACTCACGGTTTGTCACAGTCACTTGGACCAGTCATCATTGTCATCTGATTTTAGTTTACTTTTTCTTGTGTTTCCACATAATATATACGAAAATTTTGAAAGTGTATGAAAAGACTCTGTTACACAGCACTTATGCTTTTTTTGCTGAGTGTGTGGTGTTCACCTACCTGATTTCATGGTTAAGATATGTAAAAATTGACTCTCATTAGAGCCCGGCACCGAGAACCAGCCAATTATCATCATTTGGAAGTATTCACCTTTTTAAGGGCCTAAACATGTTCGTAAACTTACAAAACATGGATAAGATGCATCAGATCGGACAAAAATGTATGTGTTATGGGGGATTTGTCTATAGATGTTGCAAAATTTGGCCCCCATTAATTTTTTTTTTTTTTTAAGGAGCATGGTTTGGGGGTTAGTTTGTCAGAGGTGTATAAAATTCAGTATGCTTAGCTAACATGCCCTGATCTACAAAAAAGTCACTAAACACCATCGCCTAAAACTTCAGCAAATAGAAACAGCTATTTCCATGTTTAGATGCCAATTTTGCTCATTTTTTCACCATTTACACACGTGATATTTGAACGAACTCCACTGACTTTATCGTAGTGATTTTAAACTGGGTTATTATCAAATTTTATTAAAAGCTTGGGGTTTCATTATATGGTGTGGGCATGGCAAGGAAACAAATTACCTGTTGTTGTTGTTTTTTTTCCTTAAAATTTCACCACGAAGCAGAAAGTGGCTATAATTTATGCATCCAGTGCGACATCGGCACCAACATTCTCATGATTAATAATTTAATAATAGCTTGAACACAGTTCAAAGTCAGAGCGCCACCTTCTGGCCAGAGAAATAGCAAAAAAATTAAAATCACCTTATATTTTAATGCGCAGCTCCAAATGGTGTCATATGATTTAGACCAAAATTACTCAGTAAATTTGTAAAACCGTTGTGATGATTTCTGGAAAATATTGTGAGTTTTTTCTCATAGCATGTAGGCGTGGCAGGTCGGCAAATGTAGATACATTTTGAAATGTTGCCAAAACACATAAACTGGCTATAACTTGTACTAACATTGTCACAGTTGGCCCAAATTTGAAATGTTTACCAGTCACACCCTAAACACAAATATTTTACACTTTCCAGTGATGGCGCGCCACCTACTGGTAAAGGGAATATATAGACTTTTTTTGATGGTCTGCTCCTACTAATTTGAGTTGATATAGCTCAAAATTAGTAAGAAAAGTCCGAAGACCTTGATGGTTTTCTTCGAATCGAACCGTGTTATTCTGGTGGCACAGCAAAGTCAAGCCCTTTCCTGTAACTCAGGAAGTCCTTGTAAATGGCCTTGGGATACTGGAAAACTTGCACCATAGCGCCCCCTAGAAAATAAAGCAGCCTTTGCAGTGTGTTTCACGAAATCTGGCAGGCTTATGAAATGTTCCAGGATGAACAGAAAAGACTGTGGGACCCATATCCAAAAACCAACAGGAAGTCCAGCACCTCAAATTTTGATGTCTGCGTTTAAGTTGATGTAACTCAAACATAGCTAAATTGCTCTATTAGGTATGATGGTGACTATTGTTTAGTGCCATGATCTGGCAACAGATTCTTTTTTTCTTTTTTCAGACTTTTTTTTACCCATTTTCTATACACTGATCATTGGTAATTAATTTGTTCATGTCCGATTTACTATAGTTATAATGATATCCACATACCATGAGTGACTTTCATATAGTTAAAAAAAAAAACCCAGCAAATCTGCAATGAATCTGATTAACTATTTAATAATAATAATAATCATAATAATATTAAACAATTTGTCTGATTCATTGATTTGCTGTAGGTTTTTTATGATTGTTATAAAGACGTGTGTATATTTCACATTACTCTGGAATAGTTCCACCATCTGGAATTAAAAATCCATTGCATTTGGTGCACACATAAGATGTGAGTGCATTGTTTGATGACTTTTTTTTTTTTTTTTTCATCGCTGCTTGCAGTTGTATTTTTAGTTTGCTTTACTTTACCATGTAGTTTATACTTAAACATGGAATAAAAATATGCCATTGTAGAGAGCACACAAAACTCACCTGACCTACCTGTGTCATGTTTAATGTATGCTGGTTTAAATATCATGATTAAAAAATAAATCGCATGATTTGGGGGGAGGGGAAAAAAAATTACAGCATGATTGGGGTTGCTTTTTATGTTGCCTTGTAGCATAAGCCAAAACAGTGATTTGTCTCAGGCTCAGTGAATGTTGCAGAATTTAATCGTTAGCAGCTATTCAGTGAGATGAATAATTAATTCTCTTCATAATGAATGGAGAATGTTGGCCTTAGGAATCATGTCTTTTTAGATATCACATTAAGAGCTGAACATTTCTGAAACCCTCTCCCTCTCTCTCTCTCTCTCTCTCTCTCCATCCTCTTTCAACCCATATGGCAGAGGGCCTTTGGACTCCTCAAGTCTTCTCCGGTTCTATATTGATCTCTTAGACCATGATCAATTAGTAAGAGGCTTTTCAGAGTTTATACTCTTTGCTTAACATTGTGGGTGCTTAACTTTGAGTGATAGTTAGAGAGTTTGCTCATTTTGATTTACTTCAGAACGTTCAAGAGCTGCTTACGCAGTTGAGTATGAATTGAGAGGATTGAGATGAAGTCACATGCATGCATTATATAGCAGAAATATAGGACTGAGTGTAAGGCTGCTCGATTATGTCAAATATCACAATCACCAATATTTTTGTCAGTACTGAGATCACTATGTTATTGGCGCTATATTATTATTAATTTAATTATAGCTAAGCTTGTGTGAAATATTTTGCTGTGGAACTTGACCATCCATTACCAGAAGCCATGTAGGTCCATTTCTTGTTGTTGTTTTGATTGGGTTTGGGATTTGGGTTGGCAGAAGACAAAGGTGAAGGCAGAGGAGCACGATGGTGGAGTCTTGTGGAAAAACAAACTCGGGTAATGTTGCATTGGAATGATATCATGACAAACTGGTTGTTGCAGGAGACAATCTTCTTGATCTATTCAGCATAAAGTTTGTCGGTTAAGCGACCGAACGTGAACCCTCCAGATATTTTTACACCTACCTTATCTGATAAACTCACCTGGACTTTACACACATGGATCCCTGAAAGTCTGCAAATCTTTGAATGGATATAATTATTATCAGTCTGGCCGCGTTCGGGAGGTTTTATATCATGGGAATTCACAAAAATTATTAGCCTGTTTGATGAACTTTAAACCAACCTCACCGTACAAAAAGCGAGAATATGTGATAAGTGCTCACTGCCTATGCAAGGTGAGGTAAGTTGATTCGTAGGTTTAATGATTGAAATGTTAACCATCCATGTAGACTGTTGTTACCAGACTATCACTTAAGGGTTTAAATTGGAAAATACAAATAAAAAGAGCAGACGCACCTTCTGGGATGTATGAATCACTAGTAGGCTTTAATTTCTGGGGAAAACTAAAATTAATAAAGTTCATCAGGTTTTGTTATGGATACGGTAGCTGTTTAAAAAAAAAAAAATCTTTTGAAAAGCACAAGTTAGCAAGTAGTGAAATTTAAGGCTCATTCAGGGCCGGCCATTGAGGGTTCTTTGCCAGTTTAATTTTCTGTTGCTCTCCTTCAAAAAATTGGTAAAAATGGATGCTTGAATCTTTTAAAAAGGCTTTTTGCAGACTGCTCAAGTCATAAGCCGCTTATTCCTAATTAGGGTTGCGGGTATGCTGGCGCCCATCTCAGCCAACTCCGGGTAAGGATGGGGTACAGCTTGCCAGGCCATCGCAGGGCCAACACAGACACAACCATTCACACCGAGGGGCGATTTGGAACAGCCATTTAGCCTACTGTGCATGTTTTTGGACTGTAGGAGGAAACTGGAGGACCCAGAGGAAACCCACGCAAGCACGAGGAGAACATGCAAACTCCACACAGAAACGCCCGAGCCCGGGAATAGAAACCAGGCCTTCTTGCTGTGAGGTGAACGTGCTAACCACTGCGTCACCGTGCCGCCCTCGTGTTAAAATAACAAAGAATATTATTTGGTAATTCACGCGTGAACTGAGCACAATAGAGACTTTTCCCAGCTGAAGAATCAGGTTCGCTAAATCAGCTGACCAGTGATGACCGGTAAATGGGTCTATAGCTGAAAAAGGTGATAGCCAAACAAATGTCAAACACACACACGCACACACACACACACACACACACACACACACACAGTCCAATGCGGAGTAAAAGTCAACAGTGACCTTGTATTAGGTTTATCATTGATTAGTTTGGGGTTAAAGGGAAGTGAAAGTGCCTCTGAAAGTGCCTTGCGGATTACCTGGCTCAATAAACTAAACACGCCACATAGGGCTTATAGACAGGGGCAAGTGCACCTCTGTAAAGGAAAAAGGAGTACACTGGATTCAACACAAGACAAAACGAGTCAGCGTTACAAAAAGAATGCAGCATAATAATTGCTTTATGTCTATTATCTGGTTTTCATAAACGATGGAAGCTAAAATCATAATTGAAATCAAATTTGATCAGTCACTCTGCTAATGCTCAGTCTAGCTGCGCATCAAATGTTAGCTGGCATAAAATGTGGAGTTAATACAGCCTGCTGTGTACAGAACTAATCATAGAATGTATAATTATGAGGAGCAAGATTCTTAAGACTGAACTAGTCCTGCATAATTTTTTTCACTCATTAACTTTTCTGTGTCCAACATGTTGAGCCCTAGAGATGTGTCCTGTTCCTTTTTTTTTCTTTTTTTAAGGCTTTGGCAGCGTGTGTGTGTGTGTGTGTGTGTGAGAGAGAGAGAGAGAGAGAGAGAGAGAGAGAAGGGCTACTGCAACAAGATCCTGATGCATAGGGAGAACGAGTGGGTGGGAGAGAGCTTGTGTGAGGTAGGCTGATCGAGGAGCAGAGAGAAAGGAAGTGCGCACAGTGCTGTTGAAAGGAACAGAGGAGTGAGGTTACAGTGATTGATTAAATAAATGCGGTAAAATCTTCTGTGCTGGTGGCCCATAAAGCAAAATTAGGAAAGGCCAGTGGACTAAATCCTGGAACTTCAGCTGAGAGAGACAAAGGAGGGGTCTTTGCAAAAGTAAGACTTGATTTTGGGGGGGAAGCAAAGATATGGAGACCTAGAGAGAGCAGGAGAGGAGATAGGACATGCCAGAAAGGAGAGACAGAAGGCAGAGGCTCTGTGAAGAGTCTGCTCATTAAGAGTGTGGCGCAATAATGGACAAGTAGGAAGAATGCACTACAGCTCATTTCAGTTCTGGCCAGTGTGATGCTGCCCTGGTCCATTTACTGAGCAGGTGATGGGCAACAGCTGCGATAGAGGTATCTCTCTCTCTCTCTCTCTCTCTCTCTCTCTCTCTCTCTCTACTTTTTATAATTATTAGATTTCTGTTAGTGCTCCATTAGATAAAGGTTATCTGTACATACTTGTCTGTTCAGTGTTCGTTGCTTCCTAAGTTCTGTGGGTCATGCTGTGGAAATTGAACTTTGCATTTACGCCACCGACCCTTGATTTTAATGACATCCTTTTTATTAAGCCCAGCACACACACACTGCAAATATAAGGCTTGTTTTATGCTGAGTCATATTGCTTTTCTCCTTACTCAGGTTATGCATAGCTCAGAGTGTAGTCACGTGCATGGACGGACACACACACACACACACACACACACACACACACAGTGTACTGAGTGGGAGTTATCTCTGCAGAGTGTGGAGACACTGTAAATGGTACAGTAGGCAGGGTCTGAAGTAAGACTGAGAAAGAGCGAGAATTTGGACAGTTAACTTTTTGCAAAAAAAAAAAAAAAAAAAAAAAAGCCTTTCAGTAGTATTGAGCGCTGCATTCCTGTCTCTGTCCCCTCGTTACTCTGAATTTAAATGTGATTCCTGAATTTCCCCAGGGAAGAAAGGAAGAAAGGAGGGAAGCTTTCAGTTTTTACTGCTTGGAATGACGGCATAATATTCAGTGTCATACCTGAAACTGTTTCAGTAACATAAAATGACAGGTTCACCAGGTATAAGAAGGATGATTTGATAATCTCTGTTTAATGGGTGTATATGGGCATGCTGAATACAAATATGTGTAAAAATTGCTGATTGGCGACTGTTTCTAAGAATCAATTGCACCGGTTTTGGTCATCCTTACAGCGTAATTTGTGTGTATGTATGTAATACGTTTAAGCGATACAGAACTTATTTTAACACAAATAACCATAAAAAGCACAAAACCGGGTCATTTTATCCCGTGGATCATTAGCGGAGGCTAAACCAGTGGTTAGCAGTCGTTTTTTTCCTGGAAGTGACGTGAACACTTTGGGCGGAGTTGTCCAGCGCAACAAAACAAGCAGATCTTTTCAGCGAGCGACATTTTGGGTGATAAAAAACGTGTTTGTGGCTAGAATTCGGAGGAAGTAGGTGTACCTATTTGAACCAAAGAAGGAGGAGTCTTGTGGAGACAGTGTGACGTTACAGTCTGGTGACTCTGAGGACGAGAACGCTGCCAGAGATGAGTGTGACGGTAAATCCAAAATGGCTTATACAGCTAACGTTTTGCCAACTCGGCTTTCCTGTCGTCAGTTGGCTTAGGAACACAAAAGAAACGTTTTCCGTGATTTCTGCGCTTGTTGTTTGTGCAGCTAATCAGAAAGGCAACATGTCTCTGATTATGCGTAGTGTCGCAGCACTCGCACATGCTTTCACAAGGGGCAAGGACTGATGTTGCCGGAAGGAACCGCTGATGTTATAGGTGATCATTTTAAAGAGCTAGTAACATTAATTCACCACAGGTAGCCTTTAAAGTTGTACTGTAAAGTCTAAAAAATTGTACTGTGTTGGTAGCTTTTCATGATAAATCACAAACATATTATTTTTATGTTTCTCTGATTATTTATATAATAATATTCCACCTGTTCTCTTTTTGTAACACTTTAAAAATAACCAAAACGGCTATATATTATCCAAGCCCAGGATTTCAACCCACCTACTGCACCTGACGGAAATGTTCCAGCATTGACCCCATTTACCGAAGGTTTATTCCTAGACTCAGTCCAAGATTTATTTGGTGACTTCTGATTTAAAAAATCCCTTCCCTCTGTCACTCACCCATCCTTCATGATCCCTAAGTCAGGGTCGTATATATGCTGACACATTACCACATCTTAAAAACTAGAGCCAATCAACAATTTTAAATATCAGTTAAGTCTCAGCGGCCCAAAATTAGTAAGGTTTGATTGTATTTATTTCGGAAGCATTTTGGACCAGTGTGCACATATGGCGGTGAATGAACAGAGCAGTCTACTTGGCTGAGCTATGAAACATCTTTGTATGATCACTGGGTCATGGAGGCTGAAACTCCAGTCGTCCCGTGGGCTCAAGGCGGCCAGCCACTGCTTCTTTTTAGCATTCCGAACAAACACGATCCATTGCAGCTTCTGATCACTTAATACAAAAACAGGCCGTGTATGAATCCCAAATTTAGTAAAAGTACCTCAAGCGTAGTAGCTGTAAATAGTACATTTATTTGGATCCTCACTGGGGCTTTTAATCTGAACTGATCAGGAATTAGACACTGATCTGGATGTGGAGCTGCTGCAAGGAAAATAGTGCAGATGTAGATTGTGTCCCTGTGCATCCTTGACACACATACAGTGGATATCTGTTTCCAAAAAAAGAATGTACTGGCACTAACCTCTTTAAAGGTGTGGCTAAAATTAAGATATGAAGACGTACTAGTCACAGTCAGATTCAGGACAGTTTGGCGTCAGTGTTAGCAGTGTCTAGCTCGACTTGCATGTTTTCATCAAGTATATAACACAGTCCTCTTTAGTTGAATGAGTGATCAGTGCTGCAAGTAGCTGTAGGTAGTCAGTCTATCTACTGTAAAACTATAGCATGTGGGAGTGTAATAGTGTACCTTGTGATTTAAAGCTAAAAGAAATAAGAACATATGCACTGTGTATTTTTATTTATTTATTTATTTATTTAAAAAAAAAATAAACATTTTCCTTTGTGGTCAATCATTAATAATGTTTTGGCTTTATTTTTGATTTTCTAGCAATTGCAGTTGGTAAAAAGAGGGAAGGTTGCAGTACCATGCTTTTTGGTTGAAGCCATAAGTCCCCTTTAAGCCACAGTGGGATTTCAGTGAATTTTGTATACATGTGGTGGGATGCATAGAATAAAGTGTAGGCACTGTGTTGTCACTTCTCTGTAGTTCTGATACCACCTATTGAACTTGATCAACATTATTATCGTCATCATCATCTTCCGCTTGGTCCAAGGTCGGGGCGCAGGAGTCAACCCAGAACACACTGGAGGAACTATGTCCCTCGGCTGGTCTGGGAATGCCTCGGCGTCCCGCCGGAAGAGCTGGAGAAATCCCCAATGGCCCTCATACGAGGATCTTATAAGGATATACATACAATGTAATTGTGAGAAAATACAGTATGATGTCCTCTTATAAGGACAGTGCGGTCTCAAGAGGTTAATATTGAAAATAGATTGAAGTGTGTGAAAAGTGGTGGAAATTGCTGCATAAAAAGAATCAGGATAGGCACGGTATTAAAGTGGAGGCTGGAGTTGGGCTTTAAAGGGAACTGGAGGGCAGTTTTTGAGTTGCACTTCTACTCTGCCAAGAGTCGCGGATCATCATCACCAGCAAGGGCATCACTGACCTCATAGGGAAAATCTACCGCCAGAGGCCTGTGTGGTGAAGTGGGATTACTGGCTTTTCCAGGGAGGTTCAGGAGTAACTTTGTGATGTCGGGAGTAACTTCCGGATTAACCGGTGCTACAAAAGATTAGTAGGGTTTCCACGAGGTGTGTTGCCGTTTACACTACACAACTCTGGTCGGAGCAGGTTATATTCTTGGTTAACTCTGGGTTTATCTTTATATACACTGCATATTCACTTACATTCTCCAGTAGATATTGAACTGTAGGAAAAATGTCAGAACAGATGCACATTTGGACACTGATCAGATAGCGTGAGGGGACTCACGCATAAATCTGTTTTTTTTTTTTTTCCCTTTATGAAAGATAGAGATTCTTATCTGATGAAATCCCCTCCCCTTTCACCTCGCCTCTAAGGGTGGGATTAAAGGTGACTGGACCCCCAGGTAGCAAAGAAAACCTGTAATGACCAGTTCTGTCAAACATGTGGATAGTATCACTTAGTCTTAGTCAGCAATACTTTCGAGTGCCTGACGTTTGTATGCGCAACTACTGTTTAGATCGCTGGATTCAAAACTGCGATTGGGCGTGGCTATACTTTCAACGGGCATGTACGCATGCACGGATGTTCATGATGTAGTTACTGTAGCCGCAGCGAGAGGGCGACGAAAGGACTGGCTATGAACAAAAATATGTGCCAGGTTTTAAAATAATACCCTGGCGGTAATTAAAAAAAGTAAATTAAAGTAAAAAAAAAATATATATATATATATATATATATAATTTAAATTTTTTTTTTTTTTTTTTTAGATTTATTTATTTATTTATCTTTGAAATTGCGAATAATGACGTCTTTGGATCCGTGAAATGATGAATACAAAAAGAATGGGCTTGTATAAAGTACATTTCCTTTTTTTTATTTATTTATATATTTTTTTATTATTATTTTTTAAATTGATAATTGATCAAATGTTGCACCTGAACTGGAGCTCCCATGCTTTCTTCAGGTTTTGCGTTGTCTGTTTTTGTGGAAAAAATTTTTTTGGGGGGGTAATACTTTATATTGTCAAATTTGTACACTTCGTTTAAGTAAAACCTTTATGGTGACAGATAAAATAACATTAAAGTTGTATTATAACTAGATACAGAGGAGTTTTGATTGGCAAATCCCGAATGACTTCATGCTTAAGTGCCCACTGTAATGAATAATTGGCTGATATACACTATCTAATGCACTTTATTACAGAGGCAGGAATTTGTAATCAACCCCTCATTAAGGATGTGAGGTAAAGGGAACTTTAGCTTATTGGCTTCCCTGTGAGGACTGACAGAAACTGTATTTACAGTAGTAACTCAATCTTAGGACCAGCTGATGATAATCGGTAATTTTCGGCTTTTTTTTTTTTAAATAAATTTTTTATGCATTTTAAAAGGGCATGAAAAAGAGTCTTCTCAGAAACCCGGAAACCTGCTTATTTTAAAAACTGATTGAATATTTACACGACTTGTGGGAAAAATCATGACACATATGGCAATTTTATAAAAAAATTTCTTGTGATAAAAAAAATCATTAATTTTCTAAGCTGCTTAATCCTAATTAGGGTGGCGGGGAGGCTGGCGCCCATCTCAGCCATCTCTGGGTGAAAGCAGGGTTCACCCTGAACAGCTCGTCAGAGCATTGCAGGGCCAAGCACACGTGCAACTATTCACACTCACACCTGGGGCAACCTGGAACCACCAATCAGCATTCTTTTGGACAGTGCATGTTTTTGGACTGTGGGAGGAAACCGGAGGAAACCCCACGGAAGCACAGGGAGAACTTGCATACTGTGGTGTAGTGGCTGCCTACTGCTACTGTGTGTGTGCTCACTTTGAATGGATTAAATGCAGCACCAAATTTCCCAAATTTGTGGGATTATTACAGCATATCAAAATAAAATAAATAAATAAAAAATAACGTATTTCTAAAACGAATCTTTCTTGTTTTTTCATTCTGTCTGCAGAAGTATCCTCAGATCGCTCCCCCAGGCGGAGGAGCATCTCTGGCCTTGGCAGCTCTGAGAAGAACAACATAGTGGATGGACCCAACTCCTCCCCCTTCAAAGTGCCAGTGAGTAACAATGTATCTTACTTCAATTAGCAACACACTAGACCTGAAGAGTTCACAATTGAATGAGCTGGAAAAGTTGGTAAATCTTTAAACAGAAGATGCAGCAATTTTGATTTCCTGCCGTTCTCCATTGCAGAATTCAAAACTGCTTCCTACTGTACTACTCACTCACTCATTTACTCATTTTCAAACTGCTTAGTTTTACTATTGTAGGGTTGTGCGAACACTGGAGCCTATCTTAGCCAACACAGGGCGAAGGTGGGCTACACCCTAAACAGCTCGTCAGACCATCATAGGGCAACACTCACACCTAAGGGCAATCTGGAACAGCCAGTGAGTCTAATGTGCATATCTTTGGACTGTGGGAGGAAACCGGAGTACCCAGAGGAAACCCACTCAAGCACAGGGCGAACATGCAAACGTCACAAAGACATGCCCGAGCCTGGGACTCGAACCCAGGACCTTCTCGCTGTTAGCGGACATGTTAACCACTATGCCACCGTGCCTCCCCCTACTGTACATTAATGTTAGCCAGTGAGCCTAATGTGCATGTCAAATATTCTACCCTAAAATGGAGACGCAACATCCATCCATCCATCCATCCATCCATCCATCCATCTGCCCATCCATTACCTGTACCACTTATCTGTCGGGGGGGAGGTGGGGTACACCCAAAACAGGTTGCCAAGGTAACAACTGTCCACATTTACATTCACACCTATGGGTAATTTAAAGTGGCCAGTTGACATAATCTTCATGTATTTGGACTGTGGGAGGAAACTGCAGTGTCCGGAGGAAACCAACGCAGATACAGGGATATCATGGAAACTTGACACATAAAGGGCCGTGCTGCAAGATTGCAAGTGCTTAATCCGCTGTGTTGCCCGAGGCACTACATTTTGGGTTTTGTTTTGGGTTTTTTCTAAATTAAAAGCAAATCCCAACAATATTGCAGAGACATTAAAATATGGGGAATATCATCTTGGAATTCTGGCACTGACTGTTCCTCAACTTTTGTTGCATTACTCATGTTCGCAATGGTGTCATTTAAACTGTTTTTGATCTCCCTTTTTGAACTGGAATGAACCATACTCAAATCTCAGTTTGACTTGATTGAGGAAAAGTGAGGTGTCTACCTCAGTGCTCTGTACTCACATTGCAGAAGCTGTCCATGCTGGAATTACAACTCCATGCTTGCAATAATTTTTGTGCATTCACTTCACAGGGCTTTGATGAGCACGATAGAAAAGCGACTGACGCGAATTGCAATTTTTTTTTATTCTAAAATTTCTCTTGCGAGATTCGCGGCATCGCATTTTGGAACCCTATAGAATTGTATTTAGGGGTCCGAACCCAAGCAGGGCAGGAACCCTATTGTTTTTAGGCAGATTTTTATTAGGGGTCCAAGCCTTAATGTGGCTGGAACCTTGTTGTATTTGTTTATATTTTTAGGGGTCCCAGTCCTAACAGGGCTAAAACCCTATTTTAATTGCATTTACTATTAGGAGTCCAAGCCTTAGCAGGGCTGACAACCCGATTACTTTTGCTTTTTTATTCTTATTTTCTCTAATGCTCTGCATTCGGCAGGAAGTGGCCACTAGTTGGCACTACAATTCTATACCTCAAGAGTGACTTGTCCGATTTGTATAAATAGAGCCAAATTTTAAAGGCAGGCAGAGAATACTACATAGACACTTACAAACCAAAATTGGCAGATGTGAACAACTAGGTGGCCCTATAATTGTTGTATACCCTTTTTGGCCCATAAATCTCAAACTGTATGTTGCCTATTCAAAAAACTTATACTGACTCATTCCCTGAATTGAGTTGAATCAAGTGATGCAGGCCACACCCATTTCTGCCTAATTTCTTTTGCACAAAATTGCAAAATATGCCAAACCTGGATCAAATTTCACTGAGGTTAGCCACTAGGGGGTGCGGCAAATATGACAAGTATGGTTCATCCATTTATACGAAACTAGATGGGTACGATCTAGGGCCACTCCTGATGCCATGCCTGCAATGTTGTCATGAAAGCTCAAACTAGGGTCGACCTATTTTGCTAACAATTACTATGTTTCCCGAAGCAGTCTGTGTGCACATGCATACAAGGGGGCGGATAGCAGTTTCCCTCTGAGTGTGTTAGGCTGCTCCTATCCAAAAAACAAACTATAATAATAAAGTAATTATTTCATTAACAATAAGTACTTTAGCTGTAAGCAAGATAACATTTACAACAATCCTATCTTTAGATCAAAGGTGCTGGCTGTACATTCAGTATGATTCAAATGTATGTTAATTAGGTTACTAAAACAAACTTTGTAAATGTTTCTAAATTTTAGTTTAGTTCAGGAAACAGACACAGTCTCAGTAGCATTTAACTTGACCTTGAGTGACAACTCTGTGCAGCTAGCAGATGATCGGATTAGCCTGTTTGTCTACTCCCTGGTCTAGTCACTGATTAACTGGATCAAAGATGTGCTCTATCAGGCCAGGTTTGCTCCTTAAAACTACTCCATCTAACAAGCCCACGTTGTTTTCAGGATACATTCGTATAATCATCTTTTTTGCTATTTTACCTCCCTGTAGTCCTTTACTTTGCCTCCATGCTGTTTGGGTGTTGCGCACTGTCGCGTTGACACATAGATCATTTCAAGTTGCATTTTTATTGGCTAGTGTGTAGATGTAGGTTGAAGCTGTCCGAATATTATCACAGGCTATCTTTGATTGCAAGACCATGACATCGGTCATCTTTGAACCTCTCTCACTGTACGACATAGGACCTTTAGAAGCCACGATTAAAGAAATCACCACGATTGCTTCACGTTTGTCATCTTTCTTCTGGACTATCCCAAAATTGTACAGTGCATACCAGCCTTAAGATAGATTGAACAAAAAGGCACCATAAGTTATCAAAATGTTAGGAAACCTGTGTAACCTGTTCTTTCTGTTATGGAGAAATCTCTTGCTGTTTGGAGAAGGCATGTAGTTTGGCAGATGTGGGATCTGTGCGGTCTCTTGGTGTTCTGATGAGAGCTGCAGGAGTCTTTGTTGTGAGCTTTACATCCCGGCAGTGTGTGATTTATTTTGCAAGATTGGCCTGAGCCTCGAGGTCGTGGATGGCTGGCTTCACGAAAACGTTTGAGAAAACTTCTCTAAAATTTCCAAAGAAACTCTCGCTCATCTCTGAAGCATGCACATAGGTTCCGCTGAGGGTTGAATTATGAATAGGCGAAAATGCAAATTGGGGATCTGTCCAGTCAGGGTTTTGTCCACACCCCTGGGCAAGCTATGGACTTCAGGCATTTGAGAAGAACCAAGATTTAAAGTTTTATCTCACATATCAAAGTTATGGATGCACTCATATTAACAGCAATTAATTATCACACTAGTATGTATCTTGCCTTTATTTTCATATTCATCTGCTTGTTCCGGGGTCAGGTCACAGGGGCAGCAACCTAAGCAGTGAGGTCCAGATGTCCCTCTCCCCAGCCACTTCTTCCAGCTCTTCCGGGGGGACGCCAAGGCCTTCCCAGACCAGCCGAGAGACGTGGTCTCTCCGTGGACGGGTCAACGTCGTGGTCTCTTCTCGGTTGGACATGCCTGAAACACCACACCAGGGAAGCGTTCGGGAGGCATTCTAATCAGATGCCCGAGCCACCTCAACTGGCTCCTCTCAATGCGGAGCTCCTCCCGGATGACAGAACTTCTCACCGTATCTCTAAGGGAAAGCCCTGCCACCCTGCGAAGGAAGCTCATTTCAGCCGCCTGTATGCGCGATCGTGTTCTTTCGGTCACTACACAAAGCTTGTGAAGATAGGTGAGGGTAGGAACGTAGGAGGTATGGCCCCCGTATCGGTATGTCTTGGTTGGTGTCAACCAAGACAGTCCTACAACATCCAGAGCCTTGAGGTATTCAGGGCAGATCTCGTCCACCCCTGGAGCCTGGCCACTGAGGAGCTTTTTAACTACCTCGGTAATCTCAGCCCAAATGATGGACAGACCCCCCTCTGAACCCCCAGGCTCTTCCTCTTCCACAGAGGGCATGTTGGTGGGATTGACGAAGTCCTCGAAGAATTCCTTCAACCTCCCAACAACATCCACAGTCGAGGTGAGCAGCTCCCCACTTCCACTGTAAACAATGTTTGTGGAGTACTGCTTCCCCCTCCTGAGGCATCGGATGGTGATCCAGAACCTTTACAAGGCCAACCGATAAGTCTTTTTCCACATCCTCACAGAACTCTTCCCACACCCGAGATTTTGCATCGGCCACATCCTGGGCTGCAGCACGTTTGGCCTGTCGATACCCGTCCGCTACTTGGGATGTGGTTGTAGCTCTGCGGAGGTGGGAGTTGAAGGCCCTTCTGACAGGAGATTCCGCCAAATGTTCCCAGGAGACCCTAACTACACGCTTGGGTCTCCCAGGTCTGGAGGGCGGCCAGCTCACCACCCGGTGGTGATCGGTTGACAGCTCAGCTCCTCTCTTCACCTGAATGTCCAGAACATGTGGCCGCAAGTCCGATGACACGACTACAAAGTCAATCATCCAACTGTGGCCTAGGGTGTCCTGGTGCCAAGTGCACTTATGGACACCCTTATGTTCGAACATGGTGTTGGTGATGGACAAATCGTGAGGAGCACAGATGTCCAACAGTGAAACACCATTTGGGTTCAGATCGGAGAGGCTGTACCAATCACACCCTTCCAGGTCACACTGTCATTGCCCACATGGGCGTTGAAGTCTCCCAGGACGACGAGAGAGTCCCCAGGGGGAGCACCCTCTAGCACACCCCCTAGTGACTCCAAAAAAGGGTGGGTATTCTGAACTGTTATTTGGTGCATAGGCACAAACAATAGTCAGGACCTGTCCCCCCCCCCCTCCCCCCTTCTGGAGGTGGAGGGAGGCTATCCTTTCATCAACCCCAACATATGGGCCCCAAGACAGGGGGCAACAAGGATGCCCACACTGTCTCGCCTCCTCTCCCCATGAGCAACTCCAGAATGAAACAAGGTCCAGCCCCTCTCCAGATGGGTGGTTACAGAGCCCAAGCTATGTGTTGAGGTGAGCCCAACTATATCTAGTCAGTATCTCTCAACTTCTCACACCAGCTCAGGCTCCTTCCCCGCCAGAGAGGTGACATACCATGTCCCAAAAGCCAGAGTAAGTAGCCAAGGATTGGTCCGGCAGAACTCACGCCTTCGGCTGCCACCTGGCTCACACTGCAGCCAATCCCTATAGCCCCTCCTACAAGTGGTGGGTCCATGAGAGGGCGGACCCATGTCTCCTCTTCGGGTTGGGCCCAGCCGAGCTCCATGGGCAGAAACCCGACCACCAGGCGCTCGCCTTCGAGCCTATGCCCCAGGCCTGGCTCAAGGGGAGGGACCCCGGTAACAGGCATCTGGGCAAGGGAAACTGTGTCCTTGAAGTAATACTGCTCATAGAGGTCTTCTGAACCGCACTTAGTTTGGACCTTCACCTAGGATCTGTATGCCTTGGGTGACATAATGTCCCTGACAACATGGCTCGCAGGATCATTAGGACAGGCAAAGCCCTCCACCACGATAAGGTGGCGATTCAAGGCAGGGGATTTGTCTTACCAAGAGCTCAAAATTAGTATCAGACATGATCAGCTTATTTTGTTGCATTTGCAAAGGTGTAATTATGGGACTGACATAACCTCCAGACATACCCACAGACAAAGGAAACATTAAGTTGTCATTGAAGAAGTCTGTTTTCTACATGCAGTGATAGGACAGCACAAGAACTTTGCTGTACTCTTGATTAAACAGCATGAACTATTTGGGAAATACCAAAAGTTTGTTGCATCAAATCATTGTCTAATAAGGTTTTTCTTGTACCAGGAAATCCTGGTTCTACTTGGGATACTGAGAATGCACATACCTTTAGAGGCCATCTGCTGCCAAATGTATGATCTTAAGCTGATAATGGGTTTTATGTTTATTATTTAAATACCGTCTGACAGAAAGTGAGTGTAAGTGGAGTTATAAGCTTTCTTATGCTCTCAGGAGGAGCTTTGTGTGAGATTAGAATGTTGCTGGAAACACAAGAGACTTTTAGCAATAAATAGATATTTGAGTATCTTCCCTGAAACGTCCAAACAGGATTCATTTTGGATCGATCTTAATACTGTCCAGAGTAATCCTGGTTATTTCTTGTTCTTAGTGTCTGTGGATGAAATTAGTAACTGAAATATTTTTGCATGGCTGGTGTGATCCTACAGTTTAAATGATGATAAAGACCACTTGAACTGAAAATAATCCATGAAATGTTCCACAACTAAGACTGATGGGAATTGATTGTTTTTGTGAATTTTTTTTTGACTCCACATGCAAGCGAATATTTTGCGGTGAGAAGGTCGCATGAAAATTTTTGCGACTGATTTGCTCGTAATTTGTGATTGATTTGTGGATGTTTGCCGAAAATAGCAAATCTCCTGTCGGAAATCAGTCGTGTTTTGTTCACTTTTTGTTCTCAAACCATACGTTTTTATTTGCGCGGAATTAGCACGGAAAAAATGCAAATAAAATACAAATAACCACAAAATATACGGAATACTCTTTTCCTTGTGAACGAAAAACGAATAATTTGTGAGCAAAACGACAACTTTGTGACCATCTCGCGACTGTGCGGACTGTTTGAGAAGAGTTTGTGACTATTCCCCGTCAGAGCCTCGTTTTGCAACATTCGAGGAAATTTGAAACATGTTTGAAATCTTTTGCGATGAGTTCACAAACCAGGCGACCACAATGTGATGCCGTGAATGTCACACGACAAATTTAAGAATGAAAAGCGACAGTTGCGAATTACCATTCGCGTCAGTTACTTCTCTATCGCACCCCTAGCGTGATCACCCCCTTAGTAAGACACTCTTTACGTGTTGTGTGAGAATAAATGGAAACATTATAAAGTGGTAAATGCTTTACTATCCCACCTGTCATGGATTTGTTGCAACAAACAATAAGTGTTTAAAATGCTTATTAACAAATAATTTCAATATATCGTTCCCTCTTTTTTCTGGGTTTGGTTTTGGCACATTTCAGCTCACAAACCAGGTGAAGAAGTATGTTTAGGCTCTGACAGGTCTTCTAGTAAACATCATCTTTAATCCTCCAGCAGTAGCCATGTGAAGATGTAAACCGATACTATGCGCATATGCATTCATGGGTCATGTGTGAAGAATAAAAACCAGTCTTCTATGGGCACTTTATTTGAGCACTGTTTTCGGGTTATTCTTATACACTTCACCCTCAATTTCCCGGTTATTAGGGGGGATAGGCTGTCCGGAAACCTCAAAGGTCCGGCAGGCCCTGCCCTGGCCCTGCCCTTTCCCGGACATTTACTTTAATCGGGCCAGCAATCACCATTATTCAGCAGCAGTCCCGGACTTTTACAACTTAGCGGGAGTTGCGGACACTGACCGGAGAGCGGGAAACGGACCAGACAGGAGGGAAGTTTGAAAATCATGACCGACCTGGACTTTCATCATCGATTCCCGGACTTGTCCGAGCATTTGTCGGGCAATACCAAATAATGTCCGGCACCAGATTTTGTACGGGAAATCCGAAGTCCGGGAAATAGGAGTACAGGAAATCGAGGGTGAAGTGTATAGCAAATTAATTTAGCACTCAATTATTTTTAAGCAGACTCCTAATTACTTTACTTCTTTGCTGGCAAGGTTTGCTTTAGTCATCAGGATGCCAAATTTTGCTTCAATCCCCAGTGATTATTTTTATAATTACCCTGATTATTATGTGTTGTTTAGATGTTAAAAGTTTGAAAATTGTTCCAAAAAAAAAAAATAAAATACTCGCAAATATCGACATTATTTATTTGCCAAATATGTGGGCATTGGTGACTCAGTGGTTAAGGCTCTGGCTTACTGATCAGATGATTGGGGTTTCAAGTCCCAGTACTATCAAGCTGCCATTGTTGGAACCTTAAACTTGCTCAGTTGTGTTAATGAGATAATGGGCATAATAGCTAAAAGCCATAAATGCAAATCACCTTGTGACTGATATGTTTTTATTTATTAATTTTTCCATTAGGTATTGAGCTTAGTCCAGTTGATGTGCGATTTAAGGTTCAGGGAAAGATCAGATTACTAATTTTATTACCGTTGAAAAGGCTAATATTCCTTAGTGTGTGAAAGTGTCTTATGTCTGGTAATAGGAGCCTTTTCTCTGCTCTGTTTATGCCTTATCTCTCTTTCTCTCTCTCTCTCTCTCTCTCTCTCTCTCTCTCTCTCTCTCACAGAGTTTTTTCAGTAAACGACTGAAAGGGTCAATCAAAAGGACCAAGAGCCAGACCAAACTGGATCGGAACTCCAGCTTCAGGCTACAGTCCCTGCGTCCTGCTGAAAATGACAGGTGCAACAAGATGATTTGTTGATGATATTTCCTCTTCTAGGTCATGCTCTTCATTTAAGAAAAGCTTAGTTTAAATGCATATCAAATCTCTTTCATATAATGCATATCAAAACTATTTCTGACATTCGTCCTATAAAGTGGCTGGTCTTTCAAACATTGATTCAGTATACTCCCTTATTAAAAGGACTATAATTACAGAGCTTATAACCAGTCACTTGTTGCAACATGGTCGTGTTTTGAGCTGCTGGATGGAAGCTGGTCTGCTTTACTGGTTTGGTTGGTTGGTACTCAGAGCAATACAGTCTTTTGTTATACTTCAGGAGATCCTGGAAATACTGTAAATGGAAAACCACTTCAGCGGGCTATGACTACTGTAGAGTTGATCTTAAAATCTTGATATTGTTGTAGTTTTTGAGCTTGAATCTGATGACCCTTGCTCTTTGTGGACCAATAATCAGCATCAGAATGTCCTGGGTTTGCGTCCCAGGCTCGGCGGGGGCATTTTTATGTTCTCCCGTGCTTGCATGGGTTTCCTCCGGGTAATCTGGTTTCCCCCTACAGTTCAAGAACATGCACAGTAGGTTAATTGGCTGTTCCAAATTGCCCCTTGTTGTGTGAATGGTTGTGTGGGTGTTAGGCCTGTGATAGACTGACTAGTTATTTAGGCTGTACTCCACATTGGCCCAGAGTCCAAATAGGCCTCTCTGTGACCCTAGTAGAATATAGTGGCATATAAATGAATTAACAAATACTGTTTTATTTTACACATATTTTATGCATGTCATTGTGAATCATTAAAAGATTCTGATTCCAGAAATAGCAGTTGATAAAACTCATCATCCTACTGCTTTTCCAGAATTAATTAGCTCCCGCCATTAGGTGAAGGTGAGCAGAGCGAGACCTATAGAAATGGGTTCTGTCTGTCCATCCGTATAGCCTTTTGTTTTGATTACAACCATGAGTCTGTTGGGATATTTCTCTACAAACTTTGCACATCTACCTGTAGACTGTGCAGTATTTGCCCACTCTTCTTTCCAGCACTGTTCAAACTCAATAAGATTGGATGGTGACTGTTGGTGAACTGCAGTCTTCAAAGTTATTCCACAGATATTCAATAGGGTTTAAGTCTGGGTTCTGACTAGGCCACACAAGTACTTTTTTTTTCTTTAGCCACTGTGTGGTCAATCTCAGGTCAGTGTCATCTTGGAAGGTCAACCTTCTTCCAATTGACAACTCTCTGGCAGAGGGCAGCAAGTTTCCCCTCAAGAATTTGGCTGGATTTTTTTTTGTCCATCTAGCACCATATACTGGAGTTTGTTTGGCACCCCCCACCACGCATTTAGTTTTTAAAAAATGCTTTATACTTAACTAAGGTCACAGGGAGGTTGGAGCCCATCCCAGCTGACTCCAGGCAAAAGTAGGTTTACACCCTGAACAGCTCACCAGACCATCACAGAGCAACATGAATGCACAACCATTCACACTCACACCTAGGGGCAATGAGAAATACCCACTTGGCCTAATGTGCATGTCTTTGGACTGTGGGAGGAAACTGGAGCACCCAGAGGAAACCAATGCAAGGTCCACACAGAAACACCCTTGCCAGGCACAGGGCTCAAACCCAGGACCTTCTTGCAATAAGGCAGAAGGGCTAACCAGTACGGCACCTTGCCACCCTATACTAGAGTTGTCTTGGAGGGGGCATGTGCATGCTTATGTTCCTCCCTGGTTGGTGGTGGTCGTATGTGATAGGGAGTCAACGCTTGACAGGTGGGAATTGGATATGACTAAAATTAGGGAAGAAAAAATGGGACAAAAAAAAGAAATTGCAGTTCTATTGAAATGTGGTGTCATAAGTTACTACTTTTTTATAAACATTATTAGGATTCTTTTCATTCATGAATGCTGGAAATACCAGAATGGTAATTCAGGTTGACATTTAAAGGGACAGAGTGAAAGCAGACAGAATTTGCCACACCTCTGTGTATTCATGAGCATCATGTTGCTTAGCACTGAGATCCCTGAGAGATTACGGAGGTCATTCATGTTGAGAGTCATTAATATTATTGTATGACTTTTTTTGAGGAGAAGACACTTCATTATAATCGTTGAGGTTTGAATATGTTGTGTACCAACAGCTGGCATCAGTGTAGGTATGGTTGGTTGTGTTTGTTTCGGTGTGTGTCGTTGTGCACGACAGCATTTGAGATGTTTCCACACACAACTCATTTCAGGCTCCTTGGCTAGCACTTCTCTTAGGGGTATCCCCATAGCGACTCTCTCCTGGGCTTCAGGAGCATCGCCCTTGTTTATTAGCTGCTCTCTGCAGAATGGTGAAGCCTAGTCGCTTGATGCCGCACCTTTATTGCACTGGAGCGAACAGCAGAAAGGCATTTATTTCTGTGAAGAATATTGTGGATTGCACAGATGATATGAGCCACTGATATGCTCTGGGGAGACTCCCTCAACTGGATCTTTGGTTGCTTTTCGTAGGTATTAGCTTTCTGTTCCTGGAAACCAGCAAGGTCCTGCTATGTTACTGAGTTTCCTCTGTGTGACTGATATTTGATGAAGTAAGGAAAACGCTTAGGAATTTGAGAATGTTTTAAGAGTAGGAATGATTGGAATATTTATTCTCGGAGGACTCTCTTTTACTATCTGGTAGTCACGTAGTTGGCTCGTTCACTAACGTCTGAATATGGTTCATTTGAAACAAATCACTTAAACGCATTTGTGATGGCTCTAGGTCACGAGGCCTTCCCAAGCTGAAAGAGTCCTGTTCACATGAGTCTTTGCTCAGTCCGAGCAGTGCGGTGGAGGCACTAGACCTCAGCATGGAGGAGGAAGTGCATATTAAACCACTTCACAGCAGTGTGCTGGGACAAGAGTTTTGTTTTGAGGTACAGTCTCAGGGATTTACTGTCATTAAGTTTATACTATTATGTGTACTGTTTCAATTTTTACAAATATTTGGGATTCATATAAGCTAAAATGGGTTATATTCAAACTTGAGTCTAATCTGAATGCTTAATATTTGGCAATGAAGTCTCTCTTTTTCCTCCTTTCTGTAGGTGTCATACTCAGGAGGCAGTAAGTGCTTCAGCTGCTCCTCAGCATCTGAGAGAGACAAATGGATGGAGAACATCAGGAGGACTGTGCAACCAAATAAGGTATAGGTTGCTTTTTATTTTGAGACAGTTCTTATCTCTGTATTTTGATTTGTCTGCATCATACCACGCTATAACTGTTCATGGGTTTAAGTTGCTTTCTGTTGAAGTCTAATAATAAGCATTGCGCCGGTTTCTCATGATGTTGGTAAATATGACTCAAACCGAAACATGTCAAGCTATTTTGTGTTTAAAAAGCTTCTGGAAAGATAAATTGTGCACCGATCATCCTTAGGACAACTGCCGGCGTGCAGAGAATGTTCTGCGCCTGTGGATCATCGAGGCCAAAGACTTGACGCCCAAAAAGAGATACTTCTGTGAGCTGTGCCTAGATGATGTACTGTACGCGCGCACTACCAGCAAAACGCGCTCAGATTGCCTCTTCTGGGGTGAGCACTTTGAGTTTGGTGGTCTCCCTGCTATCAACAGCATCACTGTGCACGTGTACCGTGATGCTGACAAAAAAAAGAAAAAAGACAAGAGTAACTATGTTGGACTGGTGAACATCCCAGTGCAGGCCGTGAGTGGGCGGCAGTTTGTGGAGAAGTGGTACCCAGTGAGCACACCCACCATTAGCAAAGTGAAAGGTGGAGGCCCCTCCATCCGTATCAAGTGCCGCTTTCAGAGCGTTGCAATCCTGCCCATGGAGCTGTACAAAGAGTTTGCGGAATTCATCACAAACAACTACACTATGGTTTGTTCAGTGCTCGAGCCTGTAATCAGTGTGAGGAATAAGGAGGAGATGGCCAGTGCACTCGTGCATATACTGCAGAGCACCGGCCGGGCAAAGGTACATGCCTTTCATTCTCAACACTTGTTTCTATACAGAAATCCTAATTTTTGATCAGTTGATGTTCAAGCGACAACATTAGTGACTTGAACATTCTTTTTATCAAGTTTGTTTGTCTTTAACTTATAAGGCCTTTTTACTTTGCCTCAGGACTTTCTGACAGACTTGGTCATGTCTGAAGTGGATCGGTGTGCAGATCATGATGTATTGATCTTCCGGGAGAACACACTGGCCACCAAAGCCATAGAAGAATACCTTAAGCTTGTGGGTCATAAGTATTTGCATGATGCTCTAGGTAAGGAACATGGCAGCAGAAAGATTTGTAAGTGCTATATGGTGCTTATGTATAGTCCTGTTGAAATTCGTTTTTTTTGTGTCAGCCATGTACAATGAACAGATGCAGAACACTATTTACAGAAAAGCTGTCAGAGGTTAATGGAACTTGATGGGGGTTTTTTTTAACCTGGGACTTAATTTTCCGTCTTTTTTAGGTCCAAATTTTTACTCGGCACAAAAGGAATTCAAATCACTTGATAATTGAGTTAGAAAGCTATAACTGGCAGTTGCAAAATGTCTATACACCAAACAACTGTGTTGAAATTATCTGCTTTTTTTTTGGCCACTGAGAGGTTCATAATTCTTCTTTCCATTGCTTTTTAAATATGTTGCAAATGAAAATTTCATTTGCTTCATGCTTTTCAGTGTTTATTATTATTATTATTATTTTAATCATTATTATTATTATTATTATTATTATTATTATTATTATTATCACCATTACTATAATCATTATTATTATTATTTTTTTGTTCTTATTCTTATTGTTAATATTATGATTATCATCATCATTGTTATTGTTGTTGTTGTTTTTGTCATTTGTTTTGTCATTGTTTCTTTTTATAAGTATTGTTTCTTGTCTACTGCGTTCTTACATATTTGAAATAAACTTAATTCGATCAGTTGGCACATTTCCATGTAGTATATACTATAAATACTTAGCCAATGCCATGGCCATCTCAGTCCTCTTCAACTCATCCAGTAGCTTCTCAATAATGGTCATTATGTCAGGGGATCAAGATGGCCATGGCAGTGGCTAACAGTTTATAGTGCATAAAGAGGGATCAGGACCCTGGCTGGTCTGAAGAGATTCTGTAAATAGGAATGCTGTCAGGTGCCCTGCTCTGTATTGAAGACTCTGTGCTGTTTTATTTACTAAATAAAGGTTGCACAAAGTATTAAATTTAGGGGTGCCAGTAAGTGTAAAATCAAAATATTACTTGACTGCCGATTTACTCAAAAATAAATAAATGATCATTCAGTAGATGTATTCCTATTGAGCAATAACAATTCCTATTGATACATAACTCATTCTATTTTCCTGCTTTAAAGGAGAATTTATCAAAGCTCTGTATGAATCAGAAGAGAACTGTGAGGTGGATCCATCGAAGTGCCCCAGCAGTGAGCTGCCTGAACACCAAAGCAACTTAAAAATGTGCTGTGAGCTAGCCTTCTGCAAAATCATCAACTCCTACTGGTAAAACTCAGCTCAGTACTACAGACTCTGAATATGTTGTGTTCTATATTGCTCTGTAAACTCAATTTTAAACAGATATCAACAGTTTGTTAGTTTTGACCTGGAAATAAGGGCAAGTATTCATAGAACAGCTTCATAGAAATGACCATACCATGACCAGTACATTTGATAATGGTGTGCATGTATAGCTCCAATGATGCTATTTCCCTGCTCAGGTCCTCGTATTTCCACTCCTGGAGACTAAATGTTTTTTTTTTTGTTTTGTTTTTTATTCAAAACCAGATTTCTTGTTTTCCTTTTGTTCAAATTTCAGGTTTGACTGAACAGATGATGCCTGGATTTGTACAAATTATTAAAACCCATTCCTCTGCTTTTACTTTCAGTGTCTTTCCACGCGAGCTGAAAGAGGTGTTTTCTTCTTGGAAGCAGCAGTGTCATGCACGGGGAAAGCAGGACATCAGCCAGCGATTAATCAGTGCATCACTGTTTCTGCGCTTTCTCTGTCCAGCCATCATGTCTCCATCTCTTTTCAACCTCATGCAGGAATATCCTGATGACCGCACCTCACGCACACTCACCCTCATCGCTAAAGTCATCCAGAACCTTGCCAACTTTGCAAAGTATGCAACACTTGATTTAAATAATTAATTAGGTTTTTAAGGTTCCGATGTTCTCATATATTATTCTAGCACTTGGTGTTCATGGTGTTCTAAAATCTATTTTAGAAATACATTCTTTCTACAGACCTTTCAGAAATTCTTAAAAAGTGTAAAATGTCATACTTATGACTCCCATAAATAATAATGGCCCTCATTTATCAAACTAACAGAAAAACGTACAGATCCGGGCACATAAATCAGTGTACAACTGGGTTTAGATGTGATTCATGAGTCATTTCATACCACACTAAAATTCCTGACAATATAAATTGTCCACTGGTAGAGATTTTGCTATACTGTTTATACCACAGATTGTTAAAAATATATACATATCTACTATCCCTGAATCAACTTGGTTACACTGCCGCAATACAGGGGAGCCAGTACTACAGCAGAGTTCTTGCCTGTAAGCCAGCTTCGCTACCCACTGCACATAAATTTAACTTGAAAACAGGAAGAGGCATTAATTTAGAAGCAATCAAAGTCTCAGGTACGCATAACCTTAGCAAAAAGGTGGAAGTTAACTGATGTCATTGTCAAGTTTCAAAAGTGAAGATACCAAGCGAGCGTGTTTGAGCAGTGCACTGATCACACAGTGCTCGTGCAAGGGAATAAGCAATGCTCACGTGAGTTAGGGTGAGTGCTCATGCCAGGTTTGAGACTTAAATTAAATAAAATGCCATGACAGTCTTTTGCCAGAGGTGATCTATATGACAAGAAATCTCAATGAAGGAAGGATATTATATGCGCCATAACGACATAATTATGTAAGGACATGGTATCGATTTATACCATTAAAATCTGAATTTTAATAAAGCTTTTTTTTGTGACATCCTCAATGCCTGAGATGCATAATTGTTTTTGTATATAATACATGGCCATTTTAACAAAAAAGTACAATATTTTATCTAACTTTTTTAGTTTATTTTTACATTTATAAAACATTACAGTGGAGGATAAAGTCGGCTCGCCTGCATGTTGATCAGACTTTACGGTGCAAGGCTACGAGCCAAGTAGGCTAACTCACTCCTGCTCTAGAGCGATCAAATTACTTTAACATAATTTAGATGTATAAGTGCATTAAATACTTCATTCACAACCTTAACAGGATTTTAGAACCGAAGGGCATTAAGACGATGCTTTGAACTGAGTTGAGTTTTTCTCTTTCACTCTCAAAGTGCTCTTCACCAGTCACAGGGTGATTGAAACAATCTATGGTGAACTTTCTGCTGGTTTTCATGATGCCTCCGATCCATGTCCAAGGTGAAAAAAAAATGCAGGCTGTTTGTAGTAGTTTGGGTGGATACTTGGGTGGATGGACGAGTTTACCTTAACCAGCTTACCGGTTTGCTTTATACGCTCAACTACGTCACGGCTTAGGAGAAAATAGGTTTAGTGCTTTATTAGCTTTGGTGAATTTTGATCTGCTTGTGACGGAAAACAGGTGTTGTTTGGTTCACCTTGAAGCTAGCTTTAAGATCCTTTCTGGCTTTTTATAAATTTAAAATTTAATTATACATTTGTTTAACTCGTTTTTCTGTATTTTGTATTTCTGTTTGGCTCTGCAAAACATTCTAAAGTGAACAGAAAACTGAAACATTTAAGTTTATACAGAAATTTACTTAGCACTAGTAGCAGTTTGTTGACACTGGTACATATTAAAACTCATTCATGGTTTGAACAAAGGCTGCATCGTGTAGCTTTGTTTTATTTTCTGGGGTGGCATTTTGTTGAATTTCCTGAATGTGTGTCTGCCATTTCTAGTAAAGCATTATCCATTCAGAATAATGATATATGATCCCAAAATAGCAGACCAATCAGATCACACCATTCCAGTATAGTATATACTCATTTCTATTTACCTGAGATAGTCAACCAATCAGATCGTCCCGTTCCTAGGTAGTATATACTAAATGATTTACGATCCCGGGATAGCAGACCACTTAGATCATGTCATTCCAGTGTAGTGTATACTAATTTCAATTAAACTAAGATAGTGAACCAGTCAAATTGTCCTGGATAGTATATACTAAAATAGCTTAAGTTGCAAATAATTACATGTAGAATAATGTCGGGAAATGGTCAGATTTCAAACTTGCTATTAAAAACAAGCTTGGAGTCAGTACTTATAGAGCCATACAACCACCAGTTGGAAGAAGTACCTGCCCTACTGTGCATTACAGATGCAAACCTGGGCCAGATGTGCAATTACCTAGATCTGATGACTGGGAAAGCTCCATTTACGAATATTTAACCTACCACGTTACACATTGTCTATCCTCCTCATTGTATTTAATTGCTTGCTTTTCATTTCTTGTGTTTGGATTTGTCACTGGTAGTTAAGTCCCACAATAAGGCTATCTCAAAATGAAAGCAAAATTAATCTCAGATTAATAATATAGTCTGTCTATATTAACCTTATTATATAGTATATCTTATAATTTAAAATAAAACGGAATAAATTATCAGTTGAGTCAACGTCAAATATTTAGTGTGGCCCTCTTTTATTGTCTCCAAGTTTTACTTTTTTCAACGTGTATGCTTCTAATAATAATAATAATTCTCAAACTGCACTGTGCATCCACACTAACTTGAAAACTTGTGTACACAATGGGAGACCTGACATGAGATTTCACTGTAGCTTCCACTCATATCCGCATTGATTAAGACCGAATTTTAACAAACAGTTTTACTGTCATACATTTGTTTTGAAAATGAGGGCCATTTTGAACGTCTCATCATGTCCTCAGGTTTGGGAACAAAGAAGAGTACATGGCCTTCATGAACGATTTTCTGGAACACGAGTGGGCAAGCATGACCCGCTTCGTCCTGGAGATCTCCAACCATGAAACGATCTCTAACACACCAGGCTTTGAGGGATACATTGACTTAGGCCGTGAGCTGTCTCTGCTGCATGCCCTGCTGTGGGAGGTGGTGTCTCAGCTAGACAAGGTACAACACTGGTAGCAAAGTCACCACAGCAGTATATCTGGAAACTGCATTTATGTCAGGTCTTTTTTGTTTTTCAAATCCGCAACATACCAGGCTTTCTCATTCCTGTGCACTTTCCATATTTTTCCATATTTCTTCCGATTTGAAATGAGAAATACGGAAAGGTGCAACAAAAAAATATATGTACAATTTTGTCTGTTCTTGTTACAGGCTCTTAGGCACTTACTGACCCTGTGTGTATAACATCTAGCCCCCACCGAATCATGGTGTCCTCAAACAAATGAATAGCAGATCTGAACAGTGTTCTAACATCTCAACCAATGAGAGAGTAGATAAGCTAGACAATAACATCTCTGTGAGCACATGCACATTGCACATGGCATGTATTGCACACAGCATGCAAGGTGCACGTGCCCACACACATACACACTACCTTGTTTCATTTATTCATGCATTCATTCATTCATTTGAACTGAACCACTTTATCCTACTATGGTCATGGGGAGGCTAGAGCCTATCTCAGCCAATTCTGCGCAAAGGCAGCTTGAACAGCTCACTAGTCCATCACAGGGCCACCACACACGATCATTCACACACACAGTCTCACCTAGGTGCAATTTGGAATAGCCAATTAGCGTAATATCAGTGTATACTGTGGAAGGAAACTGGAGTACCCAGAGAAAACCCTGTGAGCACAAGGAAAACATGCAAACTCCACACAGAAAGGCTCTTGTCGAGCCGGGAACTCAAACCCAGGACCTTCTTATTTTGAGGTGGATTTGCTAATCACTACAGCACCATTCCGCATCCTCCCTCTTTTCATATCCGTCAGATTACAGGTAAACATATTGTATAAGGGATGAATATTATCATTAAGACAAGGATGCATGTGTTTGGGTTTTTTCCCCCTCAATGACACTGACACTTGATGATTTGTTCATGTGTGTCTTTCACGTTTCATATGATTTGTGATTTTCTTGTTTTTGTGTTCGGATTTAATGTTTACATTTGTGTATAATTCTGTACAACACAGGCTGCAGTATTTGTTGTTTAAAGTGCTCAGGATTAAAATGGGTGGTACAGTTCTGGTTCCCACTCCTCTAACCCAAATCTAACCGCTGCTGCTCCTAGGCCTCAACCTTGTAGCCTGATTATATATTGACTTCATTATTTCTCCCTGGGATATGTATACCTTTGGTCATTAGCCCTTCCTACATCACAGATATACAGCCTTGATTTGGCCTTGATGCATGCACTGAACTTTACCATTCAATCCCACCATTCAATTGTTTTTGTTTTGTTTCTTTGGAATGCCAACGTAATTTTTGCAAGCATGTTGTTTTTTTTCTATTTATTCTTAATTTAATTTTTTGATTTCTTTGTGTCCCCATCTTCTCTTCTCTCTCTTTTCCACTTTACTTTGTTTGCTCTCTTCATTTTTTCACCCGACACAATGTGTCTCCATGGTTCTGCTGTACCACCACCAATGCATTATGGTGTCTCTTGGCCATCTCCTTCCATAAACTGCTCGGGCTGAAAAAAAAAAACACGATCAACCCTAGGGTGACAATTCCTTCCTGCAGGCGACAGTGGCCAAACTGGGGCCTCTGCCACGTATACTGGGTGATATCACACGCTCACTGTCCAGTTCCACACCAATCCAGCAGCAACTGAGGCGTTTTCAAGACCACAGCTCCACCCACAACATTAGTGGCAGCGTCTCTTCAGGACTGCAGAGGATATTTGAGGACCCAAATAGCAGGTACATGGATTCCCCTGTAAATACTTCACTGTTACTGTTAGTAAGACTTTCTTTTAATAACTTATGTAGCCACAGTTGAGGTTCTGTGAGCCTTATGCGATTGTTTTTATTTTTCGTAGTGATACTCCGAATACCAAATCTCCAGTTCAAGAACAGAATACAGAAGTGCAAGCACGTGGCAAGCCCCCCTTACTCTGCCAGCAGCCATCCCTCCACAGCATGAGCTTCTCTGAAAAGGAGCATGAAAGCCACCTCCCTAATGGTCGCAGCATCTCCCTGATGGACCTACAAGACTCGCACCTTCTTAACGAAGTACCAGCGAGGATAAGCCGCATAGGTTCCCAGGCATCCATTGGCCCACTGCCCTCCCCTCTTCCTCACCTCCATCATCACCATCCACAGCAACAACAGGCAAAAGTGGTCACACTAAGGGAAAACATACCTCAGAGTGCACCACAAGTCCGCAGGCCACTGCAACCATCTTTAAGCCAGCAGCGCAGTCTACAGCCTCTCTGCTTTCAGAACCCTGTATACCAGCTTAGCAATATGCATGCACGGCACTCAACTCAAACACAGCTTCAAGTCCACTCTAGCTCAGACAACCTGAGCACAGCAAGCTCGCACAGTGCCAGCCCCAGCACTACACCCAGGAAAAGGTTGCCCTCTACCACCAGTCTTGAGGATGCGCCATGCTGGCGTACAGTCCTAGTTGATGTCCAATCTGGGCCACAAGCAATGGCTGTAGCTAGGCGGAGTGCAGAAACAGCACATATTATAAAGGTGGATCAGCAAAGTAGGACAAATGGAGGGGTTTCACGCTCACTGCCACATAGCACCTCACTACACAGCAGCAGCAATGTCAATACAGATCCACAACAGCAAAGTGAAGCGAGCTCCAGACATCAGTCGATCTGCTCACGAGACAGCCCCAACCCAAGCAGCAAAGCAAACAGACAGGTATGCACATTCATTTAGATCTATAGATACAGCCCGGCCAAAAAAAACTCTGGGGTGCCAATACATGTGAAAATGATTCCTCATGCTCCCTGAACCACTCTTTCATTATTTGAGTCTCCATTTCATATCCATGCCATCACAGAAGAAAAAGTCCACTGATTTGATAACCTGCTCCTTCAGTACATTCAGGTCATCAACTGACTTTATTTTATTGCCACATTAATGTTGCTGAGCCTCGACCGGACCAACTGGAGCAACAATGCCATGGAGGTTACATACTGAGATCAAGGCTAAATGCCCTCCATGAAAATATTAGAGTATGCAACTTATATTTTTTTTTTTTTTTTTTGGCCGTGCAGTGTAATATTGCCACAAACCAGAGCACTGAACATCACATGAAAAACCATAAACATTAATATAGGGTTGCTCCCCTACTAATTCAGTTCTTTGTAGAGCCACTCTAATTCTCTTTTGCTTAGCTTTAATGTCTATATTAGTTTAACTCAGATAACTACGGGGATTTTTTGCCAATTCGTAATGGTGAAACTAGTCAGGCTCCTTCAAGTTGGATGTGTTGATTTGTTTGTGTTGGTGTACAGCAATCTTTAAAATCAGGCAACACATTATTAAATGGATTGAGGTCTGGGCTTGGCCATTCCAAGACACTTAAATGTTTCCCTTTAACATCCACCGTAGCTACAGGACTATGTTTAGGGTCATTGTGCTGCTGGAAGGTGACCCTCCATTCCAGTCATAAGTCATAAGTTTTCATCAAGGATTGCACTGTATTTAATTTCATCCAACTTTCCTTCAATCCTTACCAGGGTATAACATTTCCTGCCAGTCTCTGATCCCTGAACAGAACAGCAGTCAACACACTAGATATTTTATAGCCCTGCTTCATAGAAAATATTATTCATCAAAATAATAATTAATAATAAGCACAATTATATAAAAAATTATAATTGTATCAAAATAATCATTGTATCAAAATAATAATTAATAATAAGCACAGTTATATTAAAATAATATCAAAATAATAATTAATAATAAGCATAATTATATCAAAATAATAATTATATAAAAATAATAATAATAAGCACTATTAAAAAAAAAACTAACAAAAAAAAAATCACTGCAATACTACACTCAACAACTGATTTAAGTTAAAGGTAGTTGATTCAGGTCAAAGTTTGCACCTGCCTGGACTGGGAGCCCAGCTAGCTTTTCAATCAGTCAAAAAAAAAAAAGGCCAATTTTATTACTTCTTTAATCAGCACAACAGTTTTCATCTGTGCTGACATAATTGCAAAAGGGTTTTCTAATTATTAATAAGGCTTTTAACATAAACTTGGATTAGCTAACAAAGTGCGTTATTGGACCACAAATATCCAGCTGTTTCCACCTATAATAGTTATGCACAACATTACCAGCATCTAAACTGTTGTTCTGATCAATTTTATCTTTTTTATTATAAAAATTAGTTAGTTTGGGTTTTTTTTAAAGTTCATTTTAAGTGACCCCAAACTTTAGAAAGGTAGTGTACTATGGACACACCTTACAAACTCCTAACAAGCTTCACTATTTAACATCACAAAGGACTTTTTATGTCTCCTACTAAATTTAAAGTCAGTCGAAGCATATCTGTAGGGGGAGTTTGTTAACGTACAATGACTGTAAGTGGCAAAATTGGCACAAAAATTGCACATAAAATTACGTAGTTTAAACTTAGGTGTTTAAGGTAAGTAATTCGAACATAGGTGCAAAGTTTCATGAGTTTTTGCTTATCCTTAAGGCCTCAAAAATAATAAAATAACATTAACACAGGAAGTTAATAATAACTGACTTCTTGTTTGACCAAAAATTATTTTTTATTTAAATTTTACTCAGGATCCCAACTTTTTTGGAAAGAGTATTGTACTGTACATGTGCCAGTGAGGGCATGAGTGTGATTTCTGCAGGCAGAGAGGAGTCAGGTAGAACCAGCAGGTAATATGTTAATGAGTTACACCTGTGTGTTATTACTAGCCAGATGTTTCAGAATTTAAGAATCCGGTACACAAGTTATAATTTATTTAAGATTTAAGTTTCAGAAATCGGCACAGGGTCTGTATTTACACATACAGACGTATATTTATGTATATTTTATATGCAGGTGCAGTCCCCTGTTGAATCTGTCACCATGTCTCCCGTTGAGCGGACGGCAGCATGGGTGTTGAATAATGGCCAGTACGAGGAGGATGAGGAGGAAGGCTCGGGCAAGAAAGAAAGCAAGCATGTGGAGAAGGTATCATCCTTAGTCTAAACTATTCCAATAAAAGACCAGCAGATGAGTTTTTTTTAGATATGCGAACTAAGCATAACTTTCACAAAAGTTTGTTTACTAAATATTTACTGTGCAGTAAATCATCACTCACTACTATATCCACTATTAGGTGTATGACAATGTAATTCTTTTGTCTTATATTTTCCATTCATACTATTCTTACCACATGGTCACTCTTAGTATGAGCAAGAAATAGCAAAGCTGAAGGAGCGGCTTCGTGTATCTGGTCGCCGCTTAGAAGAATATGAACGACGGCTTGTGGCTCAAGAGCAGCAGATGCAGAGGCTGCTGCTGGAGTACAAATCTCGTCTGGAGGACAGTGAGGAGCGCCTGCGACGGCAACAGGAAGAGAAGGACAGCCAAATGAAGAGCATAATCTCCAGGTATGTGTGTATAAGTGTAAAGTGGATGATCACTTTTGAACCATTACTTCTGTTTCTACCTGGGCTGTGGCATATTTATTTACACTCAGAGTTTAACTTGCTATTAATGCATGTGATAATTATGTGTATTCTGCATCTATTATGTGCAACAGAAATAAACTTTGTTTACAGTGAATGATTATGTGCAATGATTGCATACTAATTAACACAGTTCCTCAGTAATTCAAGTATAATCATAGTCAAGTAAAACCTGGTTGAATCGGCCTCTTAATTATTCTACAAACCTCTGCAGGGCACCATCATTGTCCCTGATGTTGTTGTCACATAACCATCCCATGTGTTCTGCTCAATTCAGGCAAATCAAAAAGAGTTCAAGGTTTTTTTTAATAGCCCGATCTTTATTATATAATTGAAATACAAGATTGTTTTGCTGTAAACTGTTCAGATTTTGCTACAAAACAAATATTTAAGTTTATCGATGAATAAAATAGGATAAGTGGCTCCCAAATGGCATAGCGGCAAGGTGCGCCACGGTTGGCTGAGAGTTCACAAGATCAATCCCTGGTTCATGCTATTGACGCAGCCATCCATGGCCATGCACCAATGAGAGATAATTGGTTGGGCTCTCAGGGAGGGAGGCTGGCTGCACTGTAGTAAGCGTAGGTTTATGCAGAGTTTCTTTCTGTTTGGGAAATGGGAGTGGCCTATATTTCATTTATTTACTGGGCATGATTCAGCTCAGTCCCTTGAAAGCATGGATACAGTGTTTTTGAATGCGCAACATACTGTTTGGGCATTATAGGGCGAAACACGTTTACCTTAATTATAGCGCCACTTTCAGGCTGACGTGTAACTTTTTGTGTGTGAGATACAAGACTTCAATTTGCACTGCGCTACCTCGAACGGTTTAGCCTAAGCAACCTGTTTTATCCAAGAAAAATAATAATAATAAAAATCAGAACAATTACACTACGGTTCCACTAATGGAAGGAGGGATCCACCTCCAATAATAACAATTGATTTGATGATGATGATGATTATTCTTATAATAATTATTACTATTATATGTAGTAGTGGTAGTAGTAGCAGCAATAGTAGAAATACTGCCAATATTATTATTACCAATACTACTACTACTACTAATTATTATTATTTTATTAAATAGTAATAATAATAAAATAATAATAGTTGTTGTTATTTATACTATTATTATTGATATTGATATTATTATGTAGTAACCGTAGGTCATGTTACTCACCTGAGATCTGAACCAACTCCAAGTGTGGTTTTAGTAGTTGCCCAATGTCTGCTCATCTCACCAAATGTCTTTTTATAGTGTTTGTTAAATTAGTCTGACATCCATGCTTTATAAATTATAATATGCTGTGGCTATATTTTTGTTTTGTTCTCATATTGATATTAAATTTCTTGTGATCTTGTACCATTGACCCAATTTCTAACTTGTTAGAAGGATCTAGCAAAAATGTCCATACATTTGCTTATTGTCTGTGGTATACTGTCTTTGGTACAACAGATTAATGGCAGTGGAGGAGGAACTGAAGAGGGACCATGCCGAGATGCAGGCGGTTATAGACTCGAAGCAGAAGATCATAGATGCACAGGTACAACAAGGCGTTGCCAGTTTCTGCACATTCTGTACTAATTTAATAATTTTAAATCTTGGCTATCTAAATAAAAACGGTGACGTGTGAATTTGTGCGGTAAAGGCAGGCAGGAGAGTAGTGTGTTCATCTGTGGCCTGAGAGAAACTGGCTTGCAGTAACTTTGTCGCACTAAACTGCAGGTCTTAAAAGGAGCCGAGGTTATACAAGCAGGCAAGTATGAGCAGTACATCGCACTCTGGAGCAGGACCGCTATGCTTGTGTGAGCGTCACCCAAACCAACACCCATACCTGTCTAAAAGTTCACTTTTTTGTTTTCAGGTTGTAATCCATCAGTGTATGAGTAAGAATATACATCCTTCAATGTGGGAAAAGTAGCAAAGTAGTATGTTGTCTGATTCAATACTGTCGTTATCCAATAATGGCAATACAATTATATATGCTTGGACATTGGCACCAAAATTTACAGAAAAATGTAAATTCAAGCTATCACAGTTACTAAATTCATTCCCGGTGAGGAATCCAAAGGTGAAATACTCCTTCAGAACATAAGGTGCACTTGGATTGAAGGAATTTTGCAAAGTTCTTAGCACTGTTGGAGGAAGTCGCACCTGTTTGTGTGTCTGCGGTGCAGGAACTGAGAACAGTCAACACCATTTTGATATGTGATCACAGATATCACCCACAATTCTTGTTTAATGGCTGAACATTTTGTGTTTGTGAAAAATACAGGTACCTCAAACAAATTGTATAAAATAAGAAAATCGTTTTAATAATCACATTTATCTCTGCCATCTCTCTCTGATTTATCCTTTACTTGATATGTAACCCCAAAAAATGGCAACACAATTCATTTGTGTCTCGCCACTCAAACAGGAAATGCCTCATACGTTTTCCATGCTTTGTTTATATGGCTCAAACACGACAGGTTATTGAATATAATACTTAAGATTATAGCCACATGCCCAGATTGATACTCTGGTATGGCGCCACCAACTGGCTACAGAAAAACCTTTGACCTACAAAAATCATCGATGACGCCATCGATGATGTAATGTCATGTAAACATCACGTTATGACAGCCCCCCAACTTTTTCATAGGCACTCCCTATGACCTAAACCTGTGCATGGGGTAGCTAATTTGCATATATTACCTTTGACCTTGGCACAGTGACCTTGAACATATAAAGTTTGCTCGGCTCATATGCATGATAGCTTTCTGAACTTTTGCATAGGCACTCCCTATGACCTAAACCTGTGTAGGGTGGCTAATAACATGTTGATTGTCCGAAACTGTTCGTATGGGGGATAGCTTTTGTCCTCTGTGGTATTTTGATAGTTATAATGATATCCATATACCCAGATTGACACCTTGGTAGAGCGCCACCATCTCATCACAGGAAGAGCATTTTTAGGAATCTTATCAATACTCCTCCTAGACCTAGACAATTCATCAGATGTACTTGATATAGTGTTTACATCATGTCAAGATGTTGCTAAAGTTATATTGCGATGGTATTGTTGATATCTTTCATGCTGTCAAAATAGTGACACAATACATTTATATAGATGCATTTTGACAAACAGAACACGCCCGTGCATACATTAAGTGATACAGCTGAAGTCTTTTGGGGAATTGGGCATAATATTACTTATGATATACTCAGGTAGCGAATATAATATATATATATTATATAATAATTTTTTATTTTTTTATTTTTTATTATTATTTTTTTTTAATATACCCTTTTGGGTATAATACCAATCATTGACATTTCATTAGTTCATGTCACATTTGCTATTCCTTGTGGTGTGGCCTGCTGGGATTGCAACCTTCTTTTCGACAGATGGCAATACATCAAACTCTCAAACAACTGCATCTTGCAGTGGGGCTTGGTACCCTCTGATGCTCCCCAGAGCACGAACCAGCAGCGCATGTGTTAAGATATGTGCCATGGTTGTTCCAAGAGGCAGTTGCGGCAGAGCTCAAAGTTCCATTTTGTTTTTATTGATGGTTATTACGATGTACTTCACCTTACTCTGCTATAGAGTCAACATGATGAAAGTGTTGCTTGTACTCATGTCGGATGCAAGTGGGTTAAAGGAAGTCACAGGTTGCTGCAAAAGAGGTGTGAGTTCCCTTTATCACTGCTTTCAGATGTATTTCTCAATTGTCTTGGCTTAATAATCTAACCTCTTGCATTTGACATGGAATGTTTATGAAAGGCCTCAGGTTTGGTTATTGCTTCACTCTGATAATGAGGCAGTAAAAGAGGCCAGATTATCTTCGCTGACCTCATCGCTTGCAATAAAAAAGTTTCCTGTTTTTTTATTTAACACTGACACTTCCCATATTGTCTCCCCTCCACCTCGGCATGCTGTGGTACCCTCAGACCATGACTGCAACGCATTTTTAATCCATTTCACGAATGAATGGATCTGAGGTCCTTTTGTAGATGGTCTTCAATGATCTGAGATACGTACTTAATTCTCTCCAGTTTCCCTCGATGATTTATTTACGGTAATTGGCACGATTTATCTTTCCTTTTCCTTGGTAGAGGTTTTACCCCCTTCTCTTTTAATCAGGGCTTTTACCATCATTGGTGCTTTATTGTTGAATATTATTAACACTTCATTGAGCCAAGGTTGCATTCTTTCTTGGTTTAGACATGCCGAGGTAACTTCTCTGCTGAAAAAAACCAATGTGAATGCCAGTTCTATTTGTAATAATCAGCCTTTTGTTCATAAACTATTTAAAAAATTGTAGAAGAACAATTAAAATCTTTACCACAGATTGTAGGCCATTTGCTGTCAGGTTTCAAAAGCACTATTCCATATAGACGGCTCTTACTGGTTTTACTTGATCTTAGTGCTGCATTTGATTCTGCCGATCACAATCTCATACTTAGTAAGCTTAAGTATTTAGCTGGTATTTCTAGCTCTGCAGTAAACTCATTTTCTTCCTGCTTAACTGATAGGATGTTCTCTGTAAGGCCAGGATCTGGAATTCTCTCCCCTTATTTGTAACATCCTCTAATAACCTTCCCTCCTTCAAATCCAAACTGTCTTGTTTTTTTGCTGCCAGTTCTATGTAAATAAAGCAGAAAAGGTAAAAGAAAAAAAGGAAAGGGGGAAAAAAAGAAAGGGAAAAGAAGAAGGGGGGGGGGGGGACAGTAGGAAAAAGGGAAGGAAGAAAAAAAGGAGGAAATCTATATACAATGTAAACATAACATGTAACACAAACATACCCACAAAAAAGAAAGGAAAGGGAAGGTGGAAGGAAAGTGGGGAAAAAAGGAAGTTAAAGGGAAAAGAAATTAAGCAATATATATTTTTCTTGTTCATTTTAAATTATTATTTATTACTTAATATCAAATGAATGTACATATGTGTGGTGAAATAAATAAACACAAAAAATAATTAAATAAACACAAATTGCCTTTTAAACCTCATCAGATCGACAAGCTGTTCTATTGTAGTTGGCTATCTTGGACAAGCGATTGTTTGGTTTTTGATTGGCTCTCCAATTAATGCCTTTATTTAAATTCCAGCAAGGCAGAGACTATTATGCAGTGGTGGCGTGGGTGGTTAAGGCTCTGGCTTACTGATCCAAAGGTCAGGGGTTTAAGTCCCAGTAATAAAAAGCTGCTACTGTTGGGCCCTTGGGCAAGGCCCGTAACCTTCAGTTACTAAGTTGTATAAAAATGTAAGTCACCCTGAACTTTGGCATCTGCCAAATGCCGTAAATGTATTAGAAGCTCCTTCTGGTCAACATCCTAAAATTAATCAATGTATTGCTTTCATTTGCTTAATGGTTAAGCCCAGTATTCAAATTCCTGGGGTAATATTTATCTCCTGATGAAATTTTGATTATTATATTAAATCATCATCTTCATCCGCTTGTTCCTGGGTTGGGTCACGGGGGCAGCAGCCTAAGCAGTGAGGTCCAGACGTTCCTCTCCCCAGCCACTTCCTCCAGCTCTTCCGGGG